>BQNB010009742.1:0-85931 GCA_026074375.1 Tanacetum coccineum
GGACAATTGTCACTCCATTGGTACACCATTGGTTACTAAACCCAAACTAGATGTAGATTTGAGTGGAGAACCCGTAGACCAGACTTAGTGCAAGCAGTATGCTATTGTGCATGTTATCAAGCACGACCAACACAAAAGTACCTCAAGGAGGTTAAAAGAATCTTTAAATACCTAAAGGGTACCATTAACATAGGACTCTGGTATCCAAAGGATTCTGGATTTGAACTAACAGCATTTTTAGACGCTGATCATGCTAGATGCATTGATACTCGCAAAAGCACTTCTGGAGGGATACAGTTCCTTGGTGAAAAGCTAGTAAGTTGGATGTCAAAGAAACAAAACTGCACTGCAATGTCTTCAGCAGAGGCATAGTACGTGGCATTATCAGCAAGTTGTGCTCAAGTAATATAGATGAGGACACAGCTTAAAGATTATGGCTTCAACTATAACAAAATACCATTGTATTACGACTCTTAGTCAGCCATAGCAATATCATGCAACCCCGTGCAACATTCGCGAACAAAGCACATACATACTCGGTATCATTTCATAAAGGAACATGTTGAAAATGGTATAATTGAATTATATTTTGTCAGAACTGATTCAATTAGCTGGAGGTTTACGAAAGCCCTTCCTGAGGATCGGTTTAAGTATCTTGTCAGAAGGATTGGTATGAGATGTTTGACTCCACCGGATCTGGAGGTTCTGACAAATGAGACTGCTTGATATCATCATCAACATCACCATGTAAATATTTTTGAGAAAAGCAAAATACAAAAATATAAAACTTCAAAAAGAAAATACAAAATCAGAAAAACAGAAAATTTCTAAAAAGATTATTCTCGACATGTCTCTTGGAATCGATAACATTTACGTGCTTAGAAATGTCGATTAACAATGACATGGGTGTGTAAATAAAGTTCGAGCGAGAGTTTTCAAATAGTTTCAAAACATGTCATTTCTAATTTTCTAAATGGCTTATGTGCAAATATCAGTACATAACCCGGACTTCAAATAAAGGAAGGTTTATAACTCATCCTCACAACGAGAAAATTAACGTTTCTCGGTCTTGAGCTGCTCTTACAATACATTCAATGTCTTAAGCTCAAGAAAAAGGATAGTGTACGTATCAGTGCGCTTACCCTTACCGTTAGAAGAGAAGTCCTCTAACATTTGGGTTTTCAAAAAAATTGAACATGATTTTTCAAGAATTTCTCCATGACAATTACATAATCATTTCTAAAATTTTGTGTTCAAACACTCCCTACCCTCAACAATCTTTTTAAAAGACATACAATTTTTTCAATCTTGGTCCTATTTTTGGGGAGTTTTTCGAAAACAAAGTTTAATGTTTTTTGGATACTTCAAACAACGGACAATTCTTATGAATCCAAAACATATCAAAAATGTTCCAAACCATTCATGGGCTGGATCATATTTTCTCCCCACAGAATTTTTCTCAAGACATATTTTAATCACAACGGTATTGCCAATATACTATGTGTTTTTATTTTTTAAAAAATAAGGGGAGAAAGAAAATGTATTTATAAATATGATCTTAATGACAAATGTGCGGAACAGTAAGAAAATGTTTTAAGGTTTGATCTTATACCCAACAACATCTTAATTTCGACGATTCTGAAGTCTATGGTGGTTTAGGTTATGGAATCAATCATATTTGATCCAACCGAACCGAAGGTCTACCAAGGATAATCCAAAAGGTTAGAAATAGCAGTCTTAGGTATGTTGGAGATGGAATGTATATGGGAATAATTGCCGACTAAGATTGAGCTAACACTGGAACAATCACAACAAGGTTTTAGTAATGACGTCTTGGTAAGCATTTGAAGCGTTGAAGAATTAAAAGAATGTATTGGATAAAGGGTTGTAAACAAAGAATCCCTCCACATACTTAAGGCAGAAACCGGGTCAATACATATGCTGTCAGAATCACAAGTTGATTGCTGACATTGAAAACGACATCATGGACCTAGTGATGCAATGCACAACCCTTCCCAGCCATTTGATTAGTTTCCGCATAATCAATAGTGTTTAAATCAATGTTTCATTATTGTTGCTTTAATATCTAAAGGAACAAATCCTTTACAAGCTAAAGGTTAAGATCTATTCAGTAAACGATCCAACAATATTTAATAGGTGGCAGTCTGCTCCAGCTTTCAAGTATTAAAACCAAAAATGCACTAATCGAGTCTTGATCCAAGAGATCAATGAATAAATCTCACTAGGACATATTCCATTACTAACACTTGTTGAACACCAATAAGTTCACAAGCTATTAACAAGAGTCCTACGCATTATCCTTGTGATTGTGCTAGAACATCTGAGTGATACTTAAGGTATTCACAGTGAAGATGGAAATCCTGCTTGAGCCAGCATCAAACAAGCTCTTGGTAGATGACTTGCGAGATTCTATATGAATCAAACTTGTAACAAATAGATATCAATTTGGTCTAGTAAATAAAGCTTAAAACTCCCGATGTGTTACAAAAACGCTTTTACAAGTAATATGTCGATTGATTTTCAAATCAATTTTCTGGATTATCACTAACGTAAACCTGCATGTTAAAACGGTGGTGATAGTATCCCAATCAACCAAAGTCGATTCATTAACACATGTTCATGCTCATTCTACAAAGACAATCTATCATGAAAGCTCAAGATTTAAAGACAAAGACTTTCGCTAACTCTGATTTGAAGCTTTCAAGATGAGGCATAGTATGAGAATATTGGCCAAAGACACAAGATCGCAAGATGGAAAAGACGATGAAGACAATGACAAAGGCTCAAAGTCAAGATATCAAAGCATGAAGGAACAAACCTACAACTAAGAACAAAGAGAAAGACCAAGACCACATGAGCTTAAAGACAAAAGCAATCTCATTGATCTCATGAAGGAGTGTCATCAATGAACTCACTTAGGGGGAGATTGTTAGCCTTAAAATATTGAGTCGAAAATGAAGTTCGTCCATTATGTATGTTAGTCTCGGTCAATCATTTAGTTATCGTTGTAATAGGAAAGTATCGGGAATCTGGCTCGATAATTAAACTATTATTGTATATGTTTCGAGTTTAATCCCAAGCAAGACCCGAGCCCGGATCCTAGTTAAATATCCCGCACGTCACTTTAAGTGTCGGGGTATATATATACCTTTTCCACTTTGGAAAAGGTACACACACAAGTTGATTTCATTATTAATATTTCATTTTCACTAATTCTCTCTCAACTCTCTCTCCTCTTTCTCTCTCTTAATCAACTCACTTTCTTTCTCTAATTTCTAGTTCTAAATTCGTGTATGATTATATGAAGTGAAGTGTTTACGGGATCCTACAGTAGCAACTGTTGTCAGAGAGGGCATAATAAAAAAGGATGCAAGAATGAAACAGTTGATCCACCACCAAAGGAAGTAAGGCCTAAAGGGAAAAGGAAGGATGGTCAGAATGGTTTTGAGAGTGCAGCAAGTGCACTAAAGAGGATGAGAATGGATGCAACTGCCAGTGGTAGTGGACTCAGTAAGGTAATTATTTTCTTTCTTTAAAATTATTTATTGGTTTATCAAACATTAGGCTTATGTGTAATGCAATCTTGTTAGGAAGAAGATGCAGATCCTGCAAATGCAGATCATGCAAATGTTCAAGAACCTGGAGAGATGGAACAACCTGTGCACATGGAAGAACCTGTTCAAGAAGCAGATGTTCAACAACCTGGAGAGATGGAACAACCTGTGCACATGGAAGAACCTGTTCAAGAAGCAGATGTTCAGGAACCTGTTTTGAGAAGAGGTTTAAGACTGAGAAGACCATCACAGAGGATCCTTTTGAACAAATGGAAAAAACCATTTCAGTTTGATGAACATGGCACAGGTTCAACAGCAGAGAATGCATTTGACATTAGTGATGAATGAAAATATTATGTATTAGGATTTGTGTAATAAGATTTATGTATTATGGATGTTGCTTTTCGGTATGGTCAAAACAATTATGTATTATGCAGTGACTAGTGGAAATGGTCCACTAATTTTGTAAACATCATGAAATGAATGAAGTTAAGAGTTGCTGCTATTCCATATCTTTTTACCAAGAAAAAAGACAACATTCTATTTCACTTCACTAGCTTCTATTACAATTCATTTCATCAAGTACAGAATCACAAACACTAACATGACCATTACAAATCTCTTATAGAACACAACATTCTTTCTACACTCCTTGAGTTCCTTTTCCATGTTAATGAATTCAGTCTTCAACAAATGCATATCATTTCCCATTTCTGCAATCTGTTTGTTCAACAAATGCATATCATTTCCCATTTCTGCAATCTGTGTGTTATCAGTAGGACGCTTTTGTTTATTTTGACTTCCAGCTTGTTGCATCAAATTATACATTTCGTACTTGTAGTAATCACTTGGCAATTCATCATCAATAAAGTAGTAAGCATCACATTGATTTCCAGACCACTATTAAAAGTCAAAATTAAACAAGAACAAAAGTCAAAATTACAACCAAACCTAAATCGAATCTTAACAAGAAAACACTTACACTTGGATGAGGGCAGCAAAGAAATCGTCTTGCAGGATTGGTCAAAGTTGTGGCTTTTCGAAGAACCAAGGGCAATGGATTAGCGCATTCACAAAGATATTGACCCTTTTCGTTCTTCAATTTGGGGGTTTTCGATTTGAAAGAAAATGCATACATGTTTGTGATTTAATTGTTAGGGTTGTGTGTGTTGGTGTTTGTGTTGTGTATGTTTCAATTGGGGAAGAATAGTTATAAGGGGAAGAACAGTTGTTAGGGGGATGACATGGTAAAAAAAATGACATGGCATGTATATGTGACATGGTGACGTGGATTTTATAGGTAAAATTGATCAAATAGCTGATATCAACACAAAAACACAAAGTTCGATGAGTATTGTGAGACTTATTTGGGTTCATATCTGATAATGACTCAAACTGAAAAGTACGTTGCTATTCATGCCATTAACCTTTTTATTAAATCTTTATTTTTCCAAACACAAATATTTATAACTTAACAAATACTATCTCACATATTTTGAGAATTGAACCCACCACAATCTATTGATTGATGACCCACTCGTATACGGTGGTCCAAATATCTTTGGTTAACATTTTATTTTGGATATCTAAGAAGCCCCGTATGTGTTATTGAATGTGGAACTGAGTAAGTAATGTATGTGTGCTTTAAGGTAGGTTTTGAATTAGCTAATTGTTTAATAAAGAGCGTTTGGCAAATGTGTTATTTTTGCATATTTGTTAGGTCGAATTCCGATAAGAAGGTTGAAGATCACTGAATTTATTGATTTATATATCACTATCTGTATATATATTTGATTTTCAGTTTTTTTTTTTTAAATTTGACTTCGACTTTTGTATATTGGTTGAAGATGAATCATTTTATTGATATAGTAATCTATAAATCAAAGTATATGATTTTGTGTCTGAAGATGGTTAACCAGTGTGTATCTGGTTTACGTAGTTCTGTTTCATGAATATGTATAATTTTGCATATTTGCATCACTTTATAAAGAGTAAACTACACCGTTGGTCCTTGTGGTTTGCGTTGACCAGCGTCACTAGTCCCTTGACCAAAAAAGTTGCACCATCCGTCCTTAAGTGGTAAACGTTTTCCGCCGTTAGTTAACGGCGGAAAACGTTTGCGGTCGGATGGTGACCCTTAAGGGACTAACGGCGGAAAACGTTTACCACTTAAGGACGGATGGTGCAACTTTTTTGGTCAAGGGACTAGGGACGCTGGTCAACGCAAACCACAAGGACCAACGGTGTAGTTTACTCCTTTATAAAAATGGCATATTCATGACAATCACAGTGTGTGTACGTCTTTCTGTTTCATGAATATGTATAATTTTGCATATTTGTATCACTTTATAAAATTGGCATATTCATGACAATCACAGTGTGTGTACGTCTTTCTGTTTGAATCTTGAGTTTTCTTAGCTTATTGTGTAGAAGTGTGTGAAGATGGAGAAAAGAAAAAGTTCACCATCAGCTGAGGAGCTGTTATCAAGGATCCTAGAGCTGGAAGAACATCATGCTCACATCAAACAAGGAATATCTAAACTCATTCTCTCCACTAACGCTCAAAACCAGACTACCAAAGAGCATTTTCTCACCATCCAGGCATTGGTAGACCGAGTGCTTTCTGGCCAGTTAACAGAGTTACTCACGGCGGAGTCAAGGAGCCTTTAGCTATGAATCTAACGGAAACTCGGTATTGGAATATATTGCATTCAGTGGGTCAGGCTATACATGTATATGATTTTAAACATGGGATAATATTTTGGTGAGGATTATATAAAGCTATATTTAATTTCATTGAAGATGATAAATCCATAACTTTTTTAGAGATATTTGGTTGATGGAATCCTGCAGGAACCGAGCAGCAGAAAATCTATATGGTTATACAGCTGCTGAAGCTTATGGGCGGACTCCAACGGAGCTTTTAGCGGAACCTAAAGATGCTCCTTTGGCAGAATATTTGCTAAAACGAATCGTGCATGGAGAGTATTGGTGTGGTGAGTTTCCTATAATAAACAAGAGTGGAGAAAGATTCGTCGTTCTATGTGCAAATACACCATTTCTTGATGATACTGGTAGACTAACAGGAGCATTATGTATATCGAGTGATTCACGTCCGTTTCAAGAAGTCAAGGTAAGCATGACCGTTTGTGCATCCACGAGGATTGCTTCAGCTAGACATGGACTTCATTATCAACAACCTCTGCAGACCTCAATTGGTTCAAAGATATCATATTTCTTGAGATTTTCCATCACTTTGGACTTACAAAAAAGGCAATGTGGATATAAAGCAATAATGTTTGGGTTTCTTTTCTCTTTTCGGTAACATGCTTTAGTTGGATTTCATTATATTTATGTTGGCCCCTCATTTAAAAAGTCAATATGGTCATATCGGGTAAACGAGTCATTTTACCTTAAAATAATAACTTTTTGAAGCTTTGCCTTTCCTTGCTAGTTTATTCAGTTGAAAGGAAAAATTGGTTAATTTAATTATAAAAAATCATTGGTTAGAGCTTTATGCAGTCCACCAAAAAAGGGTGTGTATTTACTTATAAAGTTTTGTTATGTAGGAAACTTTGAGTCAGGCTTCAAAGGTGAACTTAAAAGTAAAGACAGGAATGAACGACGCAGATCGGAATAGTTCTGCGTCTGATTATAGTGAAGGAAGCACCCGGAGGGGACATATTGATTTGTCTCCATTTGGAGTGTTTCTTTCCTTGGAAACAGAGGAGCATTTTAGCGGAAACAGCCCCATGCTAGATACTCATGACGAGACTGAAAACAAATCTGGGATCCATAAGATTTTGTATTCAAAATGCCAGGATTGGATGGGTAGAAAGGGGTTTACATGGCCGTGGAAAGAAAACAAAGGTGAAGTAGAGTCTATATATGCTAAACTAGGTTATTTTGGTTGGCATCAGCTTAACGTCATTCAAGCACACAAACCTGTTCCACAAATGAGATCAAGTGCTTCTGCAGAATTAGATTGTCAACTGTGTGTAGATACCTACTTGGGATGTAGTAAGATTGAGCTTTCAGGAATGTGGTTATCTGCAAGAAGCTCGAGTAGTGCCACCGGGAGCATTAATAGCAACGCCATTATTGAAGTCAACAGGGAGACAGACAATCTGGATTATGAAATCTTGTGGGAAGACTTGATAACTAAAGAACGGATTGGGCAAGGTATCAAAAATGTATTCAAGACTTTTAAACTCCCATGAACTAACGATGTATCTAGTTTCCTATTATTTACAGTTTTTTATATATTACATTTTGGCAGGTTCCTGTGGGACCGTGTATCATGGACTGTGGTATGGATCAGTATGTTCTCCATCTCCCACTTGTTAATATACTCTTTATTGACTGCCATTCAATGGTTTTGTTTGGATATTAAGAGGTAAGCCAAAAGATATCATTTTTTGCAGGATGTTGCAATCAAGCTATTTGCATATCAAGAGTATTCAGATGATCTGATAATATCCTTTAAAAACGAGGTAAGTGTGAACCTATATTTGTTTTAGAATCTGTCTAAAATTGAATTAATTAAATTAATTTTAGGTATCTATGATGAAAAGGCTTCGACATCCAAATATTTTGCTTTTCATGGGCGCCGTAACTTCACCTCAACATCTATGCATTGTCACAGAGTTCCTTCCTCGGTTGGTTCTTTTTTTATCCTCATCCTAATTAGAGTTGAATTAGAGTTAAATGAATGGCTCTTCAATACATCTAGTATTAGTCTTGCCACCACTTTGCATGCATCATCTAAATTAGATAACACATGTTTAAATCGAATTGTATCATGCAGTGGAAGTTTGTTTCGTATACTTCAAAGAAATACAACCCGATTAGATTGGAGACGCCGTCTTTATATGGCCATGGATATTGTAAGTAAAATCCTAATTATCCTTCTCATCATGTTTTTTATGAGTTTCTCCGTCATCTTATTTTGTAATTCTTCCATAGGCACGAGGCATGAATTATCTTCATCATTGCACCCCACCTATTGTTCACAGTTATTTGAAGTCTTCAAATCTTCTTGTCGATAAAAATTGGACGGTTAAGGTATGCTTTGACTACCCTTCAAGCACGTTTGGATTTTGTGAAAGTTTTTTCCTACTATGATAGTTTTTGTAGGTTGATGACTTTGGTCTCTCCCGTATTAAGCATGAAACATACCTGAAGACAAAGGCTGGGAATGGAACGGTATTGCAATGCTCTGTCTAGACCTTAACTCTCCTTTGTTTAAAAAAATAACAATTCTATTTAACTTTGTGGTCAAATAGCCTATGTTTGAGTTTGAAATACCAAATGTTACCTAGCTAATTAACTGAATCCTTGTGATCTTACTCGTTGATGATCTTCTGCTTTAATTTCATTTTGTAGCCTCAATGGATGGCTCCAGAAGTTCTTCGTAATGAGCATGCAGATGAAAAGTAAATCCCCTATCAAGAATTATTTCAACTTTTTTTTTACATAATTTTGAGAATATGGTTGTTGCACATTGTTGGCAATCTTTAGGTGCGATGTATATAGCTATGGTGTGGTATTGTGGGAACTTACGACTGAAAAGGTTCCTTGGGATGGTCTTAACCAGATGCAGGTATGTTATCTTCAAGTAGCAAGTTGAACATTGTTAGAATACTAATCCTAAAATTAGAAGACTATAGTAAGTGGTGTTCCTTATTAGCCTCTTGCTACAAAGCTTAATCAAACAAGGTTTTTTTATATCTAGGTTGATAGAAACGTTGCTTGACTGCTTGTATAACTTCATAGGGGTGAACTGCAATTTTACGAATTATACTTGTAGGTTATTGGTGCAGTAGGGTTCATGAATCGAAGACTTGAGATCCCAAAAGACGTGGATCCACTGTGGGCTTCGCTTATCAAAAACTGTTGGTGCAGGTTGGTTTCTTTTGATCTAAATATTTTACTATTATGGGGATGTCTCAAATAGGACAAATGATCAACTATCTTTTTTATGGTCAGTGAGCCACAATCTGGACCAACGTTCCAAGAAATAGTATGCAGGCTAAAGGAGTTGCAGAAGAAGTTTGCAGCTGAACGTAAGAGATGACAGCTACGAAGGAAACATAATATCAGATGTGTGCATGCTCGCTAGATTTCCGGCTATTTATCTTTCATGTATATGGAAACAAGTTTAGCATAGTCATACACAATTTGATTGTATCATAAATGCAAGTGCTATACATTGCCAGTTCATTTAAGAACAAATCGGCAGACATGAAACTTGCTGTAAAAAGGTGGGGGTTCGCTGCCACTAGCGGTTACGGAAAGGGTCAAAGAGTTTTTTGCATGAGTCGTGAGTAACTTTTATTCTAAAATTTACGAGTCTCGAGTCGAAATGAATGGTGCCATACTCTTTAATTTTAAAATAAATACGGAGTATGTAATTTCTTAAAACTGAAAATGACAGACGGTGTATTTGGTTGGAGAAGAATCAATTGGATTTACGTATAAATTTTGAATTTTATGATTCCAACTCTTTACTTGCTATTTTCGTCACTCTGGAATTAACTAGTTGACCCGTTAGCCCACCAACGTGCCAACCTACTTGACACGATTAATAAAAGTCATGTTTGGGTTAGAGGGATAACCACCATTTGAGGACTATCGGCAGACATCAACCTGCCAATCCAAATAGGCCCACCCAACCATAGAATTATAACACCAACATAACTTTCCATGACAATAAGACATAACTAACACTGCTAACACGGTCAAATACGTAACATCAATCTTTCATACTGAATAAACTTTTTAATGCATCGCTACTGAATAAACTTTTTAACATAGTTCTTTACTAACCTTCTAAATCACAAGACATCAGGCCAGAAAATTTACAGTAAGAACTGATCCAAGTGGGTGCCAGTCTTGAACACAAGCTTGCAAAAACTACACGTTGTAGTATTATATACAAAATACAACTCCGAAAGGTGCCAAGGTCAGGAAGCACAAATGTCACATTCAAGAAGGAAGTTCAAAAATGTCGATTTTTGTTTGAAAAGTCAACACCGAAGGATTGTGACTTATAAGATCCGCTATCTCTACGGGGGATTGCAAACATCTTCTGCAAATCTTTCAGTTTAATTAGTATTTCTTGAAATGTTGGACGGGATTGTGGTTCGCTGAGCCAAAAAAAGTTAAAAGTCAGTAATTTGGTGAATACACACATACCAAGAGACGAAAGATCTAACTGGCAAAGATTCAAGAAATTAACCTTGACCAGCAACTTTCAATAAGAGAAGCCCATTGGGGATTCACGTCTTTCGGAATCTCTAGCTGTTGATTCATGAAACCTACTGCTCCAATAATCTGTATGTATCATAACTGTAGTCACAAATTACTTTACCGGGGGTAACCCTTTACCCAAAGAAAAAACTGTAGTCGCAAATGCTTGCATTTTGCAGCTCATTTCCTTTTGAGGTCAAACAAACATAATTTCAGCATCGTACTAAATTTCAAATTTATAATTCTTTAGCACAAGCTTGATACAAAACTAAATACTACCTGTCAAGTTTGCTTTTAGAAATAACTCAAACAGAAGCATTATGATATATGTATCAAATTATACCTGTCAAGTTTGCTTTTAGAAAGAGCTATGCTTAACGTTACAATTCATGCAGTAATAGTGTGCTTTTTAGTGAGATTGAAGGGAATGCCTACCTGCATTGCATTAAGATTATCCCAAGGGATCTTCCCGGTGGTAATTTCCCACAATACCACACCATAACTGTATACATCAGACCTACAAATCTCCAGCAGAGTTTAACTTAAGAACACAACCTCACCCGCATTATTATACAAGTATAATTATACTTCAAAATTCAAATGCCCATATTTAACCCAGGTCAAATTTGACAATATGTAAAGAACAAGATAGAGGCTTACTTTTCATCAGCCTGCTCGTTACGAAGAATTTCTGGAGCCATCCATTGAGGCTAACAAAAAACAAACGAAGTAATGAAACAACTTTTTAACAGAACTCATTTGAGAATGAGTAGAGATTCATGAACAGAAGAGTTTAGAATTGTAGTTGAGTTAAAATCAACTGTTAAAGAAAAAACGTAACAGAGCATGTAATACTGCTTGAAACCACGATAAACCAAACAAGAATAGTAAAACTAGAAGTCAAAAGCTCATTTATAAAAATGGGGAAAGAACCATGCAGTACCGTTCCATTCCCAGTCTTCGTTGAGAGGTAAGTTTGCCGTTTGATACGTGAGAGACCAAAATCACCAACCTATTCAATTGCAAACATATCAAGATCATCTATTTGTATGGCTTTAAGATGATACTACAAAACAAATTACCAAATTACAAACGAACACACCTTAACAGTCCAGTTCTTGTCAACAAGAAGATTTGAAGACTTGAGATCACGGTGAATGATAGGCGGTTGGCAATGATGAAGATAATTCATACCCCGCGCCTACAGTTGATATGTTGATCAAACGGATTTTATAAATTCATGATTGGTCAATCCAAATAAAAGTCATGCAAAAAAAGGACTTACAATATCCATAGCCATATGAACACGACGTTTCCAATCTAGTTTTGCTGTATTTCTCTGAAGTAACCGGAACAAAGTTCCACTACAAAGTAAAGATAGATGATGACATCAACTTTGGACCATAAAAATCAACTATTTGTCATTACTTAAGGATATTTAAAACATTTAGACCAACGGGCCTTTAATCTAGCGTATCCGGGTGTAATTAACATGCTCCTCAAGCTCTTTGTTGAGGTTTCAAGTCGGGTTACAGTCAATGGTGCAGTTTAGATGTGTGAATTTTCTGTGCAAATATTCTCAACTAAAAATATTCGATATAAGAAAACAGTTTGATTGAATCGTTTGATAACAAGCAGGATTACCGCGCGTTGCTGCGGGTCGTTATTTTTTCACACGTTGTTGCGGGCCATTAGTTGTTTTTTAATTTTGTGCGGGTTTATTTTTTCGGTCTCATGTTTAATTGTTTGTTTTTTTCTATATGACATATGTGTTCGGCCTCATGTTTAAAGGTTTTTTTATACGGGTTTTTTTTTAGTAATAATTTATGGAATTATGTAGCGGTTTATTGTTTCGTTATAATTTTAATAGTTTGTTTTTCTCTTATATGAGCTTATGTCCCGCGGGTTGTTTCGGGCCCTTTAATTTTTTTAGCTGTTATTTTTTTTCTTTTTTTTCCGATTTTTTTTTTTTGTCTCACGTTTAATAGTTTTTTTATAAGAAGGCTTATGTTTGGGTCCATTTTAATTTTTTTTTTTACTTCGGATCAGATGTTGGACCAGATTGTGGGCTAATTTTTGCCCACTTTGATTGGTACTGTAGCAAGTTATAATTTTTTATTTTTTATTTTTGGGGTCAGAAGTTGGTGACCAAATTGAGGCTATTTTTTTAAACCCACTATGTTGCATGTAGCAGTCAAACCAGGTCAGACCAATTGAGAAATGTAATATAGAGTAATATGTTACGATTTTGATGAGATACATGGACTAGAAAACCAACCGTGGAAGGAATTCGGTGACAATGCATAGATGCTGAGGTGATGTTACAGCGCCCATGAAGAGTAAAATATTTGGATGTCGAAGCCTTTTCATTAGAGATACCTTCAATTCAAAACAGAATTATAATATCACAATGAAAAATTTATGGTTGAGGTGACACATTGGCGAAAAATTACCTCTTTTCTAAATGATAGTATCACGTCATCAGGGTATTCTTGTTTGGTAAATACCTTGATTGCAACATCCTGCAATAACGTAATAATACATTGATGTCTCACAACTTCGTTGAAATTTGAATAACAAGTACTCGATTTAACTCAATAATAGAACATTTGAATGCTGTTAACAAAATATATTAATGGGGAAGATGGAAAACATACTGATCCATACCACAGGGCATGATGTACAGTCCCACATGAACCTGTAATAATAAATTTAATAAGATATCAAAGACTGCAATGTTTAAATCAAACTGCAAAACTGTATAATTGTTTCAACTATGAAATTAATTGTAGAAATTTATTGTAGCTTGCAAAGTTCTAAACAAGGCAATGTTGCAGTTTCCACAAACAACCCTAAATGGTATAGAATAGAAACCAGTGTTGGGCCTATGTGTTGGACTATATGAGGTGTGGGATAGCATAGTCATAACAGCAAATGGGAACCATGGTAATTTTAGGGGATGAAGTGCCTCTAATAACGAAAAAAATAAAGGATTATGTGAACTCAAATCAACACCATTGTTTCTTTAGTAATGATAAAATCCGAAATTTATCTTAAAATATTCAAAGAAGGTCATAGGCTTTATGGTGAAAACTAAAAATTGTCAATGCAAGAATTCAGATGTGATATGTTATACCTTGCCCAATTTGTTCTCCGACTATCAAGTCATCCCAGGAGATATCGACATCCAAGTTGTCGATATCAATGTCGAACTCATTAATACTGTTACCCTTGGTGCTCCCAGAGCTACTTGGGCCACCAGACGATGTCCACGACCCAGGAGCCTCATTAGTATTACAAACACTTTCACTTTCATTCAACTGACTATCTACTTTTAGAGAAGAGCTAGAACTCATTTGTGGAGCAGACTCTTGTTCTAGATCATTATGTAACCAAGGCCAACTAAAACGACCTGTTCTTATACCCAAACTACCTCTGTTTTCATATCCTTTCCATGGCCATGAAAATCCCTTTTTATCCATCCATTCCTCCGCTTTTGAAGATAAAACTTTATGGACCCCAAGCTTTTTTTCACTCCCCACATTAGAATCTGGTGTGGTATTTTCAGTAAAATGGTCGTCTCTTGAAGAAACATCATGTGTATGATCGAGAGAGACATATTCATGATTCATTTTGTTCTGTCCTGTCTTCATTTTCGACTTAACCTTGGAAGCCTGTTTTGTTGTTTTCAACAATCAATAAACATCCTTGCATAACATAAGAAATGCAACCTCTGACTGAAAATGCCGCAGATCACAGAATATAAAATATAACATTACTAAACAACTAACCAAGTTTGATATCTTTGATGAAATTGCAGTTTGTAGAGGCTGTTGAGTATCAAATCCAATTTTAGCCAAAGAAATTCGCCAAGGAACACTTGATCCTGGCCTTGGTTCTCTAAATGGGCGAGTATCGGCACATACACATAAAACCCCATTGAGTGTTCCCCTTTCATCACGAGATGATGAGACAGTAGTAATAACAGTAAACCTTTCCCAATTTCTATTTCTCATAGGAAACTCCCCGGACCAGCTCTCTCCTTTTGCCGCCCTTTGTATGATTAGAGTAGCTAATTCTGCGTATTTGGGTCCTATGATAATTTCAGGAGCAGTTCTCCCTATAGCTTCAGCAGCAGTATAACCATAGAGGTTTTGTGCCATTTGATTCCTACATATATAATTCCAATTAACCAAACACGTTGACAGTTGATGATTAGTATAAAGAGTAATTTTTGGCAAAAGATTTTCTACAACGACGGACTGTTTTGCATTTCAATTTCCATTCTATGATATCATACATTCTTGCTTAAACTTAATTGTGATGGTTCAAAAAGATGAGCATGTTTTCATCTCTAATTGTTTTGACTAATTACTTACCCTGGTTTATACCACTCACTCTACTATCACCGTAACAACAAAATTATCAGTAATGTGGCAATTTGAAGGCAAAAATATGAAGGTCTTAGAGTTATCTCACAATCCATCTATATCAAAAACTGCGAGTTGCTTGGAACCAGTTATGAAAACAAACAATTGATTAGAACCTATATGATAAAATCCTTGTATCATCTACTAATTAAACGAAACGATGACTGACCAGTAAACTATGTGGCCGTTAAGATCGAACATATGCACTGACTGACCCATTGACTGCAATATATTCACACACTGAGCTTCTCTTAGCCTCAAGGCACTGTCCAAGCAGGTGCCACCGCCAAATTTGGGGTAAGATGAAGAACATATCTCTAAGGTCTTCGATTTGTCGCCAACGGTTCTCCCGCTAGATCTTTCACGCTCACCACAGATCATAAGCTTTGAGATCTCTTCTTTAAGATGAGCATGACCTTCTTCTAGCTTCTGTATCTTCTTTAACAGCTCCATAGCTGTTAATGTTTCTATCTTATTATCATTACTCTCCATTTTCAATCACTTTCTTAAATTGACAGACCAGTTTATTACATCATGCTTAACTATCAATCTTCCTCTTAAAAACAACCTAATTAAGAGAACCTAAATTTTATAAAAAAAATTAAAGCTCAGGGTTTTCCAAAAATTAATGATTATTAAACTAAATCTATTTGTTCTGATACATGCAGACACAAATACACATAGTAAACCCTAAATCAATCCTAACTAAGATTAAATTTGAATATCATTTTGCAGCAATAGCAGAATCAAAGATGATGTGAAAAGCTTACGTGCTGGAGATATTCAGTGAATTTGATTGTTCTAACACATAGTAAACCGTATGTACTTTTGGAATAATTGCAAAGTGAAAGATGATAATATGAAGATTTTAGAGTCAGACCAAACCCTCAGAAGCTCAATGTACTAGTTCTTTCGCTCATCTGTAAACCAAAATCTTTTGTTAGTATTCTTTTTTAAATTTAAATAAAATTACACACGCTATCTAGTCTAGGTATTTTATTCTCACTTTTCAATACTTCTCTTGATAACCAAGGGTCTGTCTGTTTAGTAGGTGGGTATGAAACCAGGGAGCGAGAACCATTGGCGGACCATTAAGGGATAGGGGAGGGTCCCGGCTCTTCTTCGATCTTAAAGTTATTGTTCATCTTTTTATTTTGGTTTATCTTAAAAAATTCGATCCTCTCAAAATAAATGTTCAAGTTCCGCCATTAACGAGAACTATAGTAAAATAGATGTATAGTTAACAGGTAATCTTTATATATAATAAAAGAACATCCTTTTGAATGCCACTCACCCCTATTCTGACGTCATAATTTGACGTCATATTAACACCTTCTTACTTTCTCATTATCTTCTCGTCATTTTAAATTTCAAGTAATTCTTTTTTTTTCTCCCAATTGTAATATTGATCTTCTTCTGCTACTACTATGATGTTGTTAATGGATTATTACTCTTAAAAATCAAAATCCCTAATAACATTACTACCTTTATAATAATTATTTTACTTTTAAATCCATTTTTAAGAATAATAATCAAAATCCCTAAATGTACTCATGTTTTATTACCGTTATAATAATTATTTTACTTTTAAATCCATTTTTAAGAATAATAATCAAAATCCCTAAATGTACTCATGTTTTATTGATCTCAAAACCAAAATCTTTTGTTAGTTTAAAAAAAAAAAATTAAATAAGCTAAATATACATCATTCGTCCCTAGGGTTATACCCAAAATACGTCGTTCGTCCCAAATACAAAATAAGTCTACCATCCATCCCGACACTTCGTTGTTTCTTATCGCTAAGGTCCTTTTGACTTTTTCTCATTAGTGGTCAACCGAACACCCCTCACATGCAATTCACGTGAGGCAAATTTGGTCACTAACAACCATTTTCTTGTTACTTTTCCTTTTGTCTTTTTTCTTCTTTTTCACGTGAGGGCAATACAGTGCCACCCAATCTTGTTTCTTTTTCTTTATCATCTTTATTACCCTTCATTTCTGTTATCACATTCCTTAAAAAATGTCAATTATCTCTTTAATCTCTCCCGCCAAAATAGCACCAACACCCACAAAACATTCAACACAAACCTTAAAAAGTGTGAGGCATGTTCAAGACACATTTAAAGTCCTGAAACATTACATCCGAACACGTAATGTGGAGCTCGGTAAACTCGTGCACTCGAAACTAAACCAATCTGGTATCAAACATGACGTAGTTGTACTCAACTCACTCATTAGTTTATATTCAGAATGTGGAAGTGGTTTAGCGCCAAAACTATATTTCAACCCGTGGATGATGATGTTAAGGATTTGGTTACTTGGAGTGTCATGATATCGTGTTTTTCGCACAACGGTATGGAGTCGCAGGCGTTGCTGACATTTGTTGAGATGCTTAGGTACGACTAGTATCCGAATCAGTATTATTTTTCGGCTATGACTCAAGCGTGTTGTAGTAAAGAGTATGCGAGGATTGGTGAAGCAGTTTTTGGGTTTTTGATCAAGATTGGCTACTTTCGGTCTGATATCTGTGTTGGTTGCGCGTTGATTGATTCGTTTACTAAAGTTTTTTGTGATTTGGAGTATGCGAAGAAGGTGTTTGATCAAATGCCTGAAAGGAATTCGGTTATGTGGAATTTGATGATTACTAGATTTGGGTAGTTGGGTGTTGTAAGTCCCAATAAACACGTCTAAAACAAACACTTATCTAACATAAATAACACAAGTAATAACTTTTTAATCGTGTAATACTTTATTGATAAGAATCAAAGTATTACAATGTGCTATGGATCGCACAAGTTGAATGACAATGTAAGATTACCCTTTGAACAAGTAAACTTGATAATGAAACAAGTTTACAAGCGAACTTATTCAGACCTGCTGATTGAGACAGCTAACTGACAGTTAAGTTCGACAAAGGAGTAAATGACTATAATAACAACAACAATAAAAGCGATAACATTTACTCCTTACAACATTATTTATTTATACTAATACGAGGTTGCGTCCTTAGTGGGGGGTAGTTGCAACGTGTCAAGAATCTAGTGGGGGACGTACGAGGTATTTAATGCACGTCCATTCTTGGAAACTACCCACCCATACTTTAGTGAACAGTTCTGCCAACTGTTCACTACTTTTACCAACTTCGTACTTGGTACAGGCTTTAACTCAAATAACCTTTTGTCCCGCCATAACAATTTATTAGAGTTTCCCGCCTAATCTTCAGAGAACAACTTAAGCTCCGCTTGTTCTTCTTCAAAGGGTAATAGGATAGTCAGAGTATTGCCACCTCTGACCCTCCTTAGAACAACAACGTAATCCTTCTACATACCAGCAGATATCCATCCCAGCTGACGAGTATGTCTTCAAGTGATCTTCGACTTTCTTGACGATGTCTTTGACTTGAATACGTATGAGGTTTCTCGCTGAGGCTTTGCACTCAGCGAGTCCTTCAGTACCTGCTCATGTCTATCAGCGGGTCATTCAATACTTAGCCTAATTTCTGTTTAAATCTAGGCACTGATCATTGAGCTTTGAATTGGCCCAACAATCTCTCCTTATTTAAATATAAATTAAGCTAAGTAAAAAAATTATAGTAAGTGAGACACAACTTCTTCTTACACATAATTTAACAAAGAGTAAGGCAAATAAAACTTCATTTATTCATTACATGTGTTGGCCCATGCCATCTAAGTTTTCTTATATAATTTTTCTAGCTTGATTTACATCATTCCTAGCTTCAATAGTTAGCAATAGCTTCTTGAAAAATTCTTCAACCTCTGGAGTCCCTTTTAGAATTCCATTCTGAAGTCTGATCAGCTGAGGCGTGGAGGCTAAATGGAATTCTTCTTCTCTTTGAAACACCGGATCAAAGTTCCCATTATAGAAGAAGGCTCCTGACTCACGCTCTCTGATGACCATCCCTTTTCTACCTTCAACCAGTGGACGGGGAATCAAATTTATGTGCATCCCATCATCCACTATTGATGCATATTTTCTTTTAAATATTTATTTACCAAGTTGTAAATGTATAAAACTCGTTTCACCTTACAAACGCACTAACGGGCAAAGAACCCAATCGTGAGTAGTGTAGTTATGGTAAATCCGAGGTCGTTCCAAGAGCTAAAGGGCGGTCTAAATATGAGTTTAAATGGCTATCACGTTTAAAAGATGTTTGAATAATTAAATTGTAAGAGAATAGATGAAAAGAATAAAACTTGTTTTATCAATCAAAGGAAATGGTATAGTGGAAGGCTACTAAGAAGATGAACCCATTTAACTTAATTAAATATTCTAGATTTAGTTATCTTGATCTCAAGTGCAATGTCTAATTCTTGTTTTATTAGTGGTTTCTAAAGTCGATAGACTTGAATGGGTATATTTAGTCTATCTTATACTTCTCGTGATTCCGAATCAGTCCAAATCGTATAGGAGGTAGGATATCCAGGTTGCAGTGATTAATCCCAACTATTCCCAAAACTTATCTAATAACCTATATAGATTATTAACCCCCTTTAAAAGAGTTCCTGTGCTTTTTAAGTATATTGAGTGATAAGTGCGGAGACCGGTTAGTTCCTACACTAGAGATGGAGTCATAGATCCTCCCTAGTACCCGATGGATCCTATATTGACATGATAATATAATAATAGGGCAAGCAAGGTCCAAACCACCCGTACTACCAAAACCCAGGGTTACATGATAGTTAAGGATATCTAACAAAACAATAGTCAGACAAAGAGATAAAAAATAATTAACCAATGAATAAGTAATAAATTAAATGACAAGAGTAAAATTAAACATAATAAATATCAAGCATCAACAAATTACATCGAGACCAAATAAATTATTAAACATAATTAATTGAAATCAAACTGTAATTGTTGAGGAATCATGTACAAATCATGCTGAAATAATACTCCTGATCTTCTAGTCGGGGTTCGCCCTATACCCGAATCAAGCTGGCAGGCTACCTGCTCTTTTTCCCTTTTTCTACTTTTTGTTCGTCGCACACCAGTAAGCACCGAATGGAATTAATTTTGATAATGAATGAATTGATTTTATTCTTTAATATTTATACTAAAATTAAAGTTTGAGGTTGGTACGAGTTTAGTCCCTAAACTTCATGGTGTAAAGTGAAACTTGTAGTAAATTGCACATAATACGCCCTTGTGATGAGTCATACTTTACGCCGTAATTGATTTGGTTACGGCGTAACTTCACCGACGTGGTTACGACGTAAACTTTCTTGTCATTATGTCGTAAACTTCTGACGCGGCTTTCCTTCTTTAAGTGATAATTTTGGTTACGGCGTAAAAAATATTCACGTTGCGCCGTAACCTTTAATCGGCAACAATATAATTTCCATAATAAAAGATTACGGTGTAACCATATTGGATGTTACGTCGTAAAGCCTCATCAGCATCGAATCTTCGTAATAATTAAGTGATCTTCCAAATCTTCGTAATAAGTGGTCAATTACGGCGTAACTCTTTTTGTCGTTACGCCGTAACTTCTTCGTCAGCATAATTTCACGTGTAGTAACCGGTTATGGCGTAATCATGTTATCAATTACGCTGTAACTCATGAATAATGCGGATTTTGATATAAAAAACCATTTTTCCGTATCTTTTCCATTCCATTTCCTAAAATGACATAAAGCAGTGCAATAAACGTGGGAATTTGATATGGAAAAGTATTAAATATTTGATGTTATCAAATATCCCCACGTTGAATTCTACTTGCTCAAGGTAGAAACCTTTTTAATTAATTCTAAAAAAGATATTTCCCTAGTTATACACGAGTTAATGCGTATGAAATATAATGTATTGCCTCATAATCTCTAACATAGGCAAGAAAATCATTTTAACTCGGTCTTCATCATCAATGAACAAAAATTATGGGCTAATTTATTTTTAAATTTGGGCCAATTTAGCACATAATTTCATCAAATACCTCATTTCTATCTCCCTTCCCCTCACTTGAGTTGTACAATGCCCTCATTGTACAAATAGATTTATAATAGAAAGGAGACATAGAAAATTACAGGTTTAAAAGAATCCCTACCCGTTTAGAGAAGATGGACTCATCCGCAGGGACATGCGGAAACATCTATCACTATACGACATATAAAGCTGAGGGTGAATCATTCTCTAAATGCAATCTTTACCAAAAGCGTTACACCAACAAGGGCGACAAAACCACACATACACATCTGTAACGACAGATGAGACATGTATGATTGCTTACTCCCTCATTCGAGCAAAACCAGCGGTTAGGATGGAGAATGATATAGGGTAGGATAAAGACATGGGATGCACATTTAATTGTTGTTAAATAAAAACACAAAACAAATAGTTTCCTAAGTCCACAATCTCCCCGTCACTGGTCGCATTCAAATCCCATAAGGTACAAATGAGGGTCAAAAGTCAAGGGGTCTTCATAATACACGAGTTAATGCGTATGAAATATAGTGAAGTGCCTCATAATCTCCATAACTTAGGAAAGAAAGACGCATTAACTCGGCATTCATTATCAATGAACAAAAATTATGTGCTAATTTTTTTTTGAAAATTTAGGCCAATTTAGCACATAATCTCACCAAATACCTTATTTCTATCTCCCTTCCCTCCACTTGAGTTGTACAATGCCCTCATTGTTCATATAGACTTATAATAGAAAGTAGAGATAGAAATGTATGGGTTCAAATGAACTACTCGTTAATCAAGACGGAATCATCGCCAGCTGGACAAGGCGGAAATATTACCACAATATGACAAGTAAGCCGAATGATGACCAACTAATAAACTCTTGCTTGCATTCTTTATTATCTTTTTTTGATGCAAGACACGGATATAATAAATTACAATACAGACACATATATACATGTGCGTCCCCCCACTCGAGATCAACTGTCTTCAAAACCCGTCTTTTCTTCAAATACCCTTTATCCTAACCCGCAACTTCCACTAGTGAAACCCAAAATTAACCAGCAACTCCCCAATCATGGACTAAGAAACTATAGGGCAGGCTAAGGCGATAGGTGTAACGAAACAACATATATTCGGTTACAAAATGAAAGAAAAGGCTTAACAGGTTGTACAAGGGGTATCTTGCACTAAAGATGAGTGCAACAAGATGTTTAACATGGGGTTTGACTAATTAGTGTGAAAAGTCAATATACACAACACATATATAAGCTATTTGAGGTTAATCCTAAAATTGCCTTTTATCACAGCTACACCGATTACACTAGGTGCAATGCTCATTATTGTGGTCTCGAAAAGATATAACAGGCCAAGGTCTAAAGTCTACTACAGCCACCGGCACACTCATTTTTATTAGATTTATGTATAAGGGGAAAACAGAAAGGCTTATCCTCACACAATTGAATTATAAGGTAGGTGTGCTTAGTGAAGTTTTAACTAGTTAAGTAATGAAAAACATGTCAAAATTTTATTAATGAAACATTTTTCAAAATAAACTAGAAAAATAAAGGCAAGTATAATCAAATGGGTGTTTATTTCTAATCCTTTCCCCCCACTTGAGTCAAACAATAGCATATAAAATTTAAATAGGAAGGGTTAAAAATGAAACGGATTACTCCCCTGGATTTGCTCGATGATATGAAGAGACAACATGCTCTAAGTAATGCTCTAAGTCTTCTTCTTCGAGCAACATCCATCGTCACAGGAAACTTTACATACCACCTGTATAGCATCCAACTAGTCCGGTTTGCGATGCTTCTTCGCAGCTTGTTAAGTATCCAAGCACCACCACCTATGCATAACTTGTATGGCTGCAAGAAAGACTAATACCAAAAGCACAAATCCGGATAAAAGCATAATAGCACGAAATGTATATAATGATGATACAAGAAATACAATCCTAACTTATTTTCGTAGGAATCACGGTTGCATTTAGCGTGTGCAACAAGCCTTTTAAACCACTTGGTGGCCCAAGTGGACGAGTGAAGTCTCGTGAGGGTTTCCAGAGAACACACCCATAAAGTTTGTTTACCAATATACACAGTTTTGTAAAAATTTCAAACAATTTAATGGTTGCAGGAAGGGATTACGGCGTAACCATGGAATGAGTTACGCCGTAATGATTTGGTTGCCAATTTTGAAATGTTTATTAGATCAAGTTACGGCGTAATCATAGAAAGCATTACGCTGTAATGACATTGATTACGCCGTAACTATAAGAGTTACGCCGTAACCTGTTGTAAATCAACAAACAATTAACCATATAAAATGAGTCCATGAGACCTCAAATTCCATCCTTTCCTTGCAAAACCAAGTAAGAAACATACAAACCTAAATGATCTGCAAGAATGAAATTAAACAAGTCATAAATTAAAAGATAAGCATGGGGTGCCTCCCACGAAGCGCTTGTTTTTGTTTGAGTCTCTAGCTTGACTCCACCCTTATTTACTAGGTAATCGGGTATCCATCCCCTTACTTGGGATCAAGTGTGGGTGGAAGTAGTAGTAGATACCCTTAGGGTGTAAGTATGCTACAAGATAGAGAAATGATGAATAGAAGGCATACCTTCCAGGAGATATAATGTCCCTATCTACCTTACATGGTTTAGATGTTTTAAACACTCCATATAAAGGACTTATTAGTTGAGTATGAATGAAAGGCTCGGTATTTATGATAACTGAATGCACCTGTATTTTCATAAAATTTGAATGAGGTTCCTTAGCGAGAAGTCTTTCAAGCTCTTTTAAATCCTTAGTAGGATTAAAATCAGCCTCATCATCAACCATGGTTACATTCAAGATCTCGTCTCTGAATTCATCCAAAAGTTCGTCCAAAATTGATTTAGAAGCCGGTGCTACATAATCTTCATTAGGTGGTGTGGTGTGAATGAGTTCTAGGATCAAAGGTTGTATAATTTCATCTATTTCATCAAGGACGTTAAAAAATTTCCTAATCCGTTCTACGTCCTCGACTGTAATATATCCCACATATCAAAAGTGTCCCCATCATCATCATCTTCCTTTTGATCCTCCTCCAAATCATCATCCTGTACTCAAATACTATCCTGAACTATATCATGCCTCATTCGCTTCATGTTCTCGGCTCTTGTTCTAAATAAGTCATCCAAGATTTTATCAAAGTCAGAATCCTTCTTACTAGTGTTAGGTGTGTGTGGAGGTTAAGCGAAAAATTAGTGTGTGAAACCATAGGAGTAATTACTGAGTGAATTCATTCCTAGGCCTTGTTTAGCAACGTATAGATTATATTCTACTATAGTCATATTTTCAATGTCTACATCGTTTCTCTCATTAGTAGATACAAAATAATTCTTAGGATAAGGTTGAACGGGTAGGAAACAAGGGTATGGAGGAGTTAAGTTATGAGCGTACGGATAGCTAAAAGTCTTACTCTTATTCCGGTGAAAAGAGTCAACATCCGCCTCATTATAATTTGTTGGACTTCTTCTGGATCGAACATCGTCCCATAATTCCTTTCTTTTTCTGTAGCTCATACTCAAAGGTACTGGCTTTATCGTCATGTTCTCAATGTCAGGCTCCATTTCCATGTTTCTTGAAAATCAAACAAGAGATAACATTAGATTGTGCTATTACAAGGAAACAAATACTAAAATAAAATATATACAAAACTCAAATTTAAAACCTAATTAGCTCCTCGGCAGCGGCGCTAAAAACTTGATGTGTATTTTCCTTTGAAATATTTATTTACCAAGTTTTACATTTATAAAACTCGTTTTACCTTTGCAAATGCACTACGGGCAGAGAACCCGATCGTGAGTAGTGTAGTTATGGTAAATCCGAGGTCGTCCCAAGAGCTAAAGGGTGGAAATAAATCTGAGTTTAAAGTGTCACGTTTTTAAAGCTGTTTTAGTGATTAAGTTGTAAGAGAATAGATGAGAAGAATGAAACTGGTTTTATCAATCAAAGGAAATGGTATAGTGGAAGGCTACTAAGAAGATGAACCCATTTAACTTAATTAAATATCCTAGATTTAATTATCTTGATCTCAAGTGCAATGTCTAATTCTTGTTTAATTAGTGGTTTCTAAAGTCGATAGACTTGAATGAGTATATTTAGTTTATCCTATACTCCCTTCGATTCCAAATCAGTCTAAATCGTATAGGAGGTAGGTTATCCAGGTTGCAGTGATTAATCCCAACTATTCCCAAAACTGATCTAATAACCTGTACAGATTATTAATCCCCTCTGAAATAGTTCCTGTTCCTTTTAAGTATATAGAGTGATAAGTGCGGAGACCAGTTAGTTCCTGCAGTAGGGACGAAGTCATAGATCCTCCCTAGTACCCAATGGATCCCATATTGACATGATAATCTAATAATGGGGCAAGCAAGGTCCAAACCACCTGTACTACCAAAACCCAGGAGTACACGATAGTCAAGGAATATCTAACGAAACAATAGTCAGACAAAGAGATAAAAAATAATTAACCAAGGAATAATTAATAAATTAAATGACAAGAGTAAAATTAAACATAATAAATATCAAGCATCAACAAATTAAGCCGAGACCAAATAAATTATTAAACATAATTAACTGAAATCAAACTGTAATTGTTGAGGAATCATGTACAAATCATGCTTAAATAATGCTCATGATCTTCTAGTTAGATCCCGTGGCAGTTCGCCCTATACCCGAATCAAGCAGGCAGGCTACCTGCTCTTTTTCCCTTTTTCTTCTTTCTGTTCGTCGCACACCAGTAAGCACCGAATGGAATTAATTTTGATAATGAATGAATTGATTTCATTCTTTAATATTTATACTAAATTGAAGTTTGAGGTTGGTACGACTTTAGTCCCTGAACTTCATGGTGTAAAGTGAAACTTGTAGTAAATTGCATATAATATGTCCATGTGATGAGTCATACTTTACGCCGTAATTGATTTGGTTACAGCGTAACTTCACCGACGTGGTTACGCCGCAAACTTTCTTGTCGTTACGTCGTAAACTTCTGACGCGGCTTTCCTTCTTTAAGTGATAATTTCGGTTATGACGTAATAAATATTCACGTTGCGCCGTAACCTTTAATCGGCAACAATATAATTTCCATAATAAAATATTACGGCGTAACCATATTGGATGTTACGTCGTTATGCCTCGTCAGCACCGAATCTTCGTAATAATTAAGTGATCTACAAAGCTTCGTAATAAGTGGTCAATTACGGCGTAACTCTTGTTGTCGTTAGGCCGTAACTTCTTCGTCATCATAATTTCACGTGTAGTAACCGGTTACAGCATAATCATGTTATCAATTATGCCGTAACTCATGAATAATACGGATTTTGATATAAAAAACCGTTTTTCCGTATCTTTTCCATTTCATTGCCCAAATTACCTAAAATACAAAATATTAACGAATTAAGTACCAAAACGATATAAAGCAATGCAATAAACGTGGAAATTTGATATGAAAAAGTATTAAATATTTGATGTTATCAACTATATTCTCTTTTACAAACACCTCTTGCAGGATCTCTGAGCTTCTTTTTCTCTTCATGTCATCCATTGAGATTCCAAAGGTTGATAGTTCAGGTAGAGGTGGAACGCCTAGCTTCTTTGCTTGAGTTAATACCCACTCGAATTTGGCTCTTAGGCTTTGAAGTAGTAAACCATTTGACTTGCCTTTTGACTTGGATGCTAGAGCATGTACTTCAAGCCATTCACTAAACTCCAGTGTCTTTAGTCTGAACTTGTCATAAATAGTGAGGTTCAGTGGTTCATTGCGTCTGGTGATCCTTATAGTAGCTTCCTTAGAAGAGTTTACTTCGTAGTTGATCTTTGTGATTAACAGTTGATCAACCCTATGAGAGATCTGATGATTGTATTCATCTAACATCTTTTTCCTTTTGGCCTTATACTCAGCCATCTTTTAAGCCTGAGCCCTGATTGTAGCTGGGCTCATGATTTTTTGCAATGACTTCTCTGACTTTTCTTTCTCAGCCTTGAGATCAGATAGTCATTTCATCTCCTTAAGCTGAACCCTATACATCCGCATTAAGTTCAGCTCCCCTCTGGGATGACAAAGGACTTGAAACTTGGTATTTTAGGAACTGAACCTCCTTCTTCCATAAAGGGCATGATTTCCTTTAGTGGTTCTTCAGTAGCAATACCCTTCCCTTTTGATTCGTCCCTGAGAGGATTTGGATCTCTTAGTAGAGTTGGATCTCTTGGAGAAGTAGGATAGAAAATGGATGAGGTAGTCTTGTTGAGATGTTCAGTGAATTGATCAATCGTCATTGTGGTAGTATCAGGCTTCTAGAGAGGCTCATGCATGATTGACTTCAGAGGTGTTGGTGATGGAATTAATGATGGAGTTGTAATTAAAAACTTTAGCTTCTTGACGGGAGGTTCATCATCTGATACTTTCTTCTCTAAGTTATTTTCCTTTGAAGCCTTTTCCACTGAAGTATGAAGAACCAGAGCATTTTCTTCATTAACAGGGGGCTTGTTCTTGAGCTGGTGTTTGCTCCCCCTAAGCAATGGCCATAGTAACGTCCCCTGACTGTTGCTCCCTGATGTGAGGGTTGCGAAGACTTCACAGGAAGTTTTATAATCCCCTAGGCGGTGAAGCCCGAGATTGGTTAGACAAGGAACCTCCTAGATCAATTCTCACATGGGACGACCTTGTTTCAAAATTCATAAATCAATTCTTCCCACCTTCAAAAACCACTTACTATCGGAATGAGATCATTACATTTACAAAAACCAAAATGAAGCCTTTAATGAAGCTGGGAACTTTTACAGGACTCCTATCGTCAATGTACACAACCATGGGTTTCGAACTTCACAACTCGATACTTTTATAATTCTTTGAATCCAACGATCAAGATGCCTTAGTCTCCGCCGCGAGTGGCAATTTCTTAGACAAGATGCCTTAAGAAGGTTTTTAGCATTATTGAAAGCAAAGACAAAATTCGTTACTCCAAAGACGTGCTAATGATTCAAGAGTGAGTACGGATGCTCCTCTTTCTATTTTCTTTCACCTTCTAATAATTCATTCGATATGCGCTACAAATAGCCGCTTCTTTCGAGGATAAATGACTATCCAAGATGAACCAAATGGATGAATCAAAATGCAAGCATTAGTTGTTTACTACTCCTGCACCCGACAAAGCAGTTGAGGAAGTATTGTCACTTGTGGATCAAATCACATTTTAACCTTATGTCCGTTAACTCCGAAGTGGAAACGATGTTCCCGTTTTTCATGACAACACTAACAATTTCAACAAACCGCAGCCATTGGTAATTTTCTCCCAAGAACCCACCTTCCAATCTGCAAGTCAAATGAACCACCAGTTTCACACAACCAAATGTCCAAACTCCAACCAAAACCGATATCAAGGTACCAACCTATTTTCACCAAAACCGTGAGGAAACTTTTAATCAAAACCGTCAAAACAAACAAAATCAAGTTTATCAAGCCCCACATTACCAACCTCCAACAAATCAACCTTTGGTTAATCAAGCTTTACCTCCCGTTTCACAAACTCAAGGAGTGTCTAAAACGGATTTTGAAAGTTATTCTAAAGCTAATGATGCGAACATGAATAATTTGCAAATGAAGTTGGATAATTTTCAAAGAACCCAAAATGATTTTCAAAGAGTTTACAATGATTCTCAAAAGAAACAAGATGATTTTCAGAAGATGAATGCATTGGTTCATGCAAAAGTTATCATAGCAACCAACCTTCAATTCTTACCAAGCCAATACATTCCAAACCCAAGAACCTGAAGCCAGCAAATTACAACTCGTAGTGGTGTTTCATACGATGGACCTCCGATTCCACCGCCGTGTGGAAAAATAAGTGAGGTGACAAAGGATACGGAGCTATCGAGCACCGAAGACATCCAACCTCCTCCATTCGTCCAAGAACAACCCAAAGACAAAGAACCAATCAAAGAACCTTCTTTCGTTGCCAACAAAGCCAAACCTAATTTGCCTTACCCTTCAAGACTTGCAAAACAAAAGATTCGTGAAAAGGATGATATCCTAGCTTCAAAGTTTATGGAAATCTTCCGTAATCTTCACTTTGAGCTAAGTTTCGCGGATGCTCTCATTCATATGCCAAAGTTTCTCCCATGTAAAAGATGCTTAAGAACAAAGACAAGTATGATCGAATTGACCAAAACACCTTTGAATAAAAATTGTAGTGCAGTTGTCCTTAAAAAGCTCCCAGCAAACTAGTTGACCCGGTCGATATTCTCATTCCTTGTGATTTATTTTAGAGTTCGATATTACTTTAGCCCCTGCCGATTTAGTGCAGTATCAATCTCATCCTTTATCATTGGGAAAAGCTTCAAATCTCAGGCCTAACCTGAAACACAAATGGTATTAGAATTAGCCGACCGACAATTTCCAAACCAACCGGGTGTAGCTGAAAAGTGTTTGTCAAAGTAGGGAAGTTTTACTTCCCGCCGATTTTGTTTGTTCTTGATTTTATAAGCCATCCTCGAGTACGTTTGATACTCAGCGACCCATTTCTAGGACGACTCCATGCTTTGATCGATTTTACGAGGGAGAAATTTACTCTTAGGAAAATGATCAATCGTTAACCCTTAAATGTGTGATGCACCTTCCATTTCGTACAACAATCTCGAATCATGAAGAAGTTTGATCTAATCGATGCTACTTTGAAGAGTACACACAATAGAGTACTATGATTATTCCCAATTCCTTGCATACAACATCCTTCTCCGTACTTCGATCCGATTGGTTTCTACTTCCTCTCCAACACTTACTCCGTTTGATGAAAGCGATTTTCTACTTTTTGAAGAAGCCGATGCTTTCATAGCAATCGATGATGAACCAGTTTCACCAGTTTTCAATGCTACATATTATGATCCCGAGGGTGCCATTCTCCATCTCGAGCACTTCTCAACAATGATCCATTACCTTCAAAACCAAGGAGATAACTCACCCGATTCAAAAAGATCTTAAAGTTGTCGAACCAAAGAAGTCTTCAGTCAAATATGCTACTTCTTATGAACCAAAAGATGAAATTCCAGAAGTTGAGCTTAAAGAGTTACCTCCGCATCTCGAGTATGCATTCTTAGAGAAAAACAACAAACTTCCAGTTATAATTTCAAAAGATTTGAGCCAAGAAGAAAAGACCTCACTCATTAACGTTCTAAAAAAACTGAAAAATAAGCAATTGCATGGAACCTTTCTGATATCCCTAGCATATATCCAGAGTTTTGCTCACACAAAATCCTTTTAGAAGAGTGAATTACCAAACCTTCATGCAACATCAAAGAGGGTTAACCCTAAAATCCAGCGACGTCAATCAAGAAAGAAGTAAAAAATTACTGACACAGGATTGATTTATCCCGATTTCGGATAGTCCATGGGTTAAGTCGGTCCATTGTGATCCTAAAAAGAGGTATGACCGTTGTCACAAATCGAAAGAAATGACTGGTGCCTACAAAAAGTGCACGGGATGGGGAGAGTTTGTATCGATTATCGAAAGTTGAACGAAGCAACTTGTAAAGACCATTTTCTTACCATACATGGACCAAATTTAGAGCGATTATCGGCAACAGTTTTTATTGTTTCCTTAGATGGGTTTTTCAGGGTAGTTTTCAAATCCAATTGATCCCTAAAGATCAAGAAAAAACTACTTTCATCGTGCCCATACGAACTTATCACGTACCATAGTATGCCATTCGTTTTGTGCAATGCTCCCTAACTTTCAACGTGCATGATGGCTATATTTCACGATATGATAGAGAAAAACAATGGAAGTTTTTATTGGACGATTTTTCAGTTTTTGGAGATTCATTTGTTCCTCATGTCTTGCCAATTTAGAAAAAATCTTAAAGGTGTTGAAGACACCAAATTAGCACTAAATTGGGAAAAGAGCCCATTTCATGGTTAAAGAGGCATTGTTTAGAACATAAGATCTTCAGAAAAGTAATTGAAGTCCGTTAATGCTAAGTTGATGTAATTTCTAAGCTTCCTCATCCAACGAACGTTAAAATGAATTTTGGGAAGTTTTCTCGGGCATGCTTGATGTTCTATCAAGATTTATCAAAGACTTATTTCCAAAATCTCTCGACCCATGACTCATCTCTTAGAGAAGAACACTCCTTTCATTTTTTCAGAAGATTGCATTCTAGCCTTTCAAACATTGAAAAAGAAGTTAACCGAAGCTCCAATTCTCATTGCTCCAAATTGGGACCAACCTTTTGAAATCATGTGCGATGCAAGTGATTATGCAATCGGTGCGGTCCTAGGACAAAGGATTGAGAAGCATTTCTGACCAATTCATTACGCTAGCAAGACAATGACTGAAGCAGAAACGAATTATACAACAACCGAGAAGGAGATGCTTGCAGTTGTTTATGCTTTCGAGAAGTTTCGATCATATCTAATCATGAACAAGAGTGTTGTTTATACACGACCACTCCGCATTGGAAATACCTTTTCAACAATAAAGAACGGCCAAAGCAAGATTGCCTTCGATGGGTTTTACTTCTTCAAGAATTTGATTTAAGGTTATCGATACTAAGGGAGGCTGAAAACCATGGCAGCAGATCACCTCATCTCTCGTCTTGAAAACCCTTACGAAAATGTTTTTGATCCAAAAGAGATTACCGAGACTTTTCCTTTAGAGACTTTAAGTGTGTTAACTTCTAAAGACCAAAGTACCCCGTGGTTCGCCGATTTTGCTAACTACCACGCGGGGAAATTCATTAAAAAAGGAATGTCGACTCAAGAGAAAAACAAGTTCTTTAAAGATGTAAAACATTATTTTTGGGATGACCCTTTTCTTTTCAAGACTTGTGCGGATCAAATAATCCGAAGGTGTGTAGATGGCAAAGAAGCTCTCGAAATTCTCGAAGCTTGTCATAGTGGACCCACCGGGGGACACTACGGTGCCAACTTTACCGCCAAGAAGGTTTTTGATGCCGGTTTTTATTGGCCTACCATTTATAAGGATGCCTACGAATTGATCAAATCTTGTGATGCTTGTCAAAGACAAGGCAAAATCTCTCAACGTGATGAGATGCCTCAAAATGCAATCCAAGTTTGTGAGATTTTCGATTTATGGGGAATTGATTTTATGGGACCTTTTCCGTCATCTAGGGGTAACAAATATATTCTAGTAGCCGTCGATTATCTTTCCAAGTGGTCGAAGCAAAAGCGCTCTCCTACCAACGATGCTAGGGTAGTTGTTAAAGTTCTTAAAATCCTTTTCACCCGATCGGGGCTCCGAGAGCAATCAGAAGCGATCGCGTGAACCCCATTTATGTAACGACAAATTTGATAAAGTTATGTCTAAATATGTGTCACCCATCGTCTTCGACTTCCTTACCCCCTCAAACGAGTGCCAAGTTTGAAGTCACGATTCGAGGTTTCAAAGAATTTTGGAGAGACGGTCCGGAGAAAACCGTGCCGTCATGGTCTGACAAACTAAGATGATGCATTATGACTTTTAGAACCGCTTACAAAACTCCTATTGATGAACTCCGTACAAAATAGTCCAATGAAAACGTGTCACTTACCATTTGAACTAGAACACAAAGCGTATTGGGCTCTCTTAAGCATGCCAACTTCTATTTAAAGACCGCGGGCGCTCATCGAAAGCTTCACTAAATGGAACTCAGTCGAGCTTCGTGATCAAGCTTATGAGAAATCGCTACTCTACAAGGAGAAGACAAAGAACTACACGATTCCAAGAATAAAGAACCGAACTTCAATATTGGTGATCAAGTCTTGCTTTTACATTCCGATTAAAGATTTTCTCGCGGAAAAGCTCAAGTCCTGATGGTCCTGACCTTTCAGCAATCACCGAAGTTTATCCTTATGGCACTGCCAAGTTGTCTCTACCGATGGTTTTAATTTCAAAGTCAACTGCCACCGTTTGAAGCATTACTATGGAGGGGATGCACCACCATTGATTATCCCGAATCTCCAGACTTTCCCTAAGGACAAATAAATTCAGGGATCGAGTTGAGCTTGCGACTCGGTGACTAAAAACAAGCCGCTTCGTGGGAGTTCACCCCATGCTTATCCTTTCTAAATTCCATTCTATTTTCTATTATCTAATGTGTTGTGTTGAGAGAGGCTTAGTTCTCTTCTGATTATTCGATTTTGTTGCTTGTTATGTTGTGATTTTGCAGGATTCTTCCAACAATTTCTTTGAAGCTCGCTCATGTCCGGTTGATTATCCGTTCAACACGAGTTTCCATCCTTGTGTAAATTAGTTATTGGGGAGATCCATATCCTTTCATCATTATCGATTAACGTTTATCTTTGCATACTTCATAAACGGCTTAGATTTTCGTAGAGACCCGACTTTAAACATTGAGGACAATGTTTCGTTTTAGTTTGGGGAAGGGAATCTATCGATTTGATGTTGCTTGCTTATTGTTTTGTTCTCACGTACCCGTTTTCCCACAAAAATAGCAAAAATTTTAAATTTTCCAGTCTTGTTATTCAGTTTTAATTTGTCAAAAAAAAAAGTGTTACGACACAAATGTAGGTTTTCCGCTGGTAAGGATAAGAAGTAATTTTTGACCCGATCGTACGTGTAGAGTTCTAGCTTTCTCCCTTAACAATTAATGATGATAGTTTGTGCTAGTCTCACGTAGACTTTAAACATGCTAGACTTGAATCGTTAGTAAAAGAAAACTTGTGCTAATCTCAAGTAGATTTTAAATATGCCAAGTTGGATTTTATATGGCTAAGTATTTGCAAATTTCTCTTGCAAAGAACAAGAAATGATAGTGTTATTTATAAGTCATGACATTAAACGTAGAATAATTGGATTTCTTTCAAGCTCATATGTATTAATTGTGGCTTTTTTCTCCATTAGTTTGTTTCACTTTAATGAATGTTAATAAATAGAGTTGTTATGGTTTTTTGGTAATAATTAGCTAATAAAAGTTTTTCTTTAGTTCATTTGTATTTAGAATGAGTACACATCTGGAATACTCCAATTTGCTTAAAAATACAAAATAATAACATAAATAATATCTCTGCCATGATTACATCATCGTGACGGAGGGCTGGCCGATGTTGGAGTTTTCATATAAGTAGGTCCGGTTTCATAAAAGTAGAACAACCTCTTGGCGACTCGCAATCGATGTGGTTCGATATACAAGGCACGGGATTTTACTATATAATCCGATGCGAAATATGTTTGCTATAACATTCGGAGGCATGGCCTAGGTTGTGCCTTCTAAAGGACTGAGGAAGTACTAATGTTGGCTTAAAGTTTTGTCTTACTTTGTGCCTTAAAGAACCTAAGGTATATGTGCAAATAATATTGTCCAAAAGTCTTAAGACCTTCGGGTATATGATATGAATGAGTACCTTATTTACAGTAGCCTAATAAAAGCCAAATTTTGGTTTGCCTCGATGGGACTTTATTCTTGATAACATTTGATCTTTGAAGAGAGCTAGGAGTTAAATTTATTGCGTCTAACCATTACACTTTATTCTTGGAATTAAATAAGTATCGAAACAAAGACCTTAAAGAGCCTTCGGGGCAAATACTTAAGAAAAATCTTTAGATACGAAAGTAGATTTAAGGGAGGAAAAGTAAGTACACAATTAGTATTTAATGAGTAAGAGTTTGTGGTCATGACTTGTAATTAACAATGATCTTGTTTTTAAAGCTAGCATGGGGAAAAAGGAAAAAATCGGGATGACGAAATTATCTTTTAGACACTTAATTGTGCTTTTTGTTCTATGATCCTAAAAGTTACCAATAAGGTAATGAAAACATTACATTATGTCAACTCAAATAAATTGTAGTTATGTTAGTTAATTATCAAGAAAACAAAATCATAAAAAGAGAATAAAATTTTAGAAAAAGGGAAGTCGGGTGTTTTAAAACTTATGATCTCTTAATTCTCTCAACAAAACTCTTTGCTACTTTTCAAGGTTTAGTTGGGAAATTTTTTCGAGGTAATTTATGTTATGAAGCATGTGATATTGCTGATGGACTCACAATCGTTTAGTTTGGGGAATTTTGATAAATGTGTAAAATACTCATACCGTTTGTACTAAAAAGACCCAAATAAACCCAAAACAGACAAAAAAATGGCAAAAATATGCTTGTATTTGTGTTGTGTGTGCAGGTATGGAAAAGCAAAATCCACAAGAAAACAGTCAAAATGAGCAGGGCACGACACGAGAAACAGAAAGAGTACAAAGCCGAAGCCAAGCCAAAGCCAAACCCCTTAGCCATGATCCCTCTTTTATAAAGCACAAGGGCAGATTTGCATTTTCCAAAGTTATTTATTAACTAGAAAATGGGAAGAGAAGGCACAAGACATTTGTGAACAAACAAAAGTTAAACCGAGTTTACCCATTTCAGTTATAAAATAGAGTGTAAAACCCATTCACTGTTCATCGTCTTCCCCATTTCACCCTCCACTTACAACAAAGGGGTTTTCAAAATTAGAGGGTACAAAGGATAATTTAGGTGTCCAAGTACACATTGGCAGTGAGAAATGTCACTCCCCATCTCTGATTGGTCCAATCCCAAGAAAGAATGCCACGTAGTAATGGTAAAAGCACAAATTTAAGTGGGTTTTTGTGCTAAAACCCTCATAAAAGAAGCACAAACGTCACATCAAAGAATCCTGCCTGTCAATCCACAGGTGTCCACTATTTGATCAACGGCCACAAATGAAAGCTCAAATGATGAAGAAAATGATTGGCCAGAATTCAAAGTTTGGAGAGCAAGGCAAGAGGACCTAAAGATTCAGCTTGGCATCTAAAAATAGGCACATATCACACACACACCAAAGGGTCCTCTTTTTTTTATCATTTCTAGTTTATAATTATTTAGCTTATTTTCATAATTTTACTTAAATGTTTTTTGTAATCTTTTTTCTAAAATGTAATTCCAGTTTTTAATTAATGAAATTCAGTTTTAATTTGTCATAAGCCTTCTAATTTTCAACCTTTAAGCTTCTCTTAAATAAGCCATTTTTGTCACAATAAGCTAATAAGCACATAGTTAACTCTTTCAGTCTATAAGCTGAAATAAGCTGTTTGAATTCAAAATTAATCTTACCTACACCTTAAATTATTAAATCTACTATGGATCTATATTGGATTAGAGCTTTTTGGAAGGGATCTTAACTTGGAAGAGATCCCAAGGAACTGTATACTCTAGCATTATTCATAAGCTAAAGAGCTTGTTAGCTGCCTTATTAGTTCCTTTTTTATCTAAAGGATCAAGTAATTTCTCTTTTCATCTTTCTCTAATTTTCAGTTTAAATTGCTTAGTTATGTTAATATTGTTTAATATTGCTTAATTGCTAATCTCTTAAGCTTATGGTAGTGTTACATATCTTTACTAGGTGCTTCTAAGTTTAAGTCCATCATCTGTTTTTGCTAATATTATATATCAGTAGTTACTAATTTCTGTCATAAAACACTCATAAAAATCCAAAATATTAGTTTTAAATAGTTTAGATCTTTGATTAAGTCTTATTAGTAGTTAAGTTTTGTTAAATAAAGCTTGTTTTTGCTAGTTTTTACTGGTATTTAGTAAATAAATTAAATTTCCTCTAAAAAGCGTTTTCTCAGTCCGTGTCAAAATGGTAAGAGAGTGTGTTTTTGGTATTTCGTACATTCTCAAATTGCACTAGCATACTAACCTAAGTTAGTTCTGCTGACTCTTTACACTACCAGTGCTAACCATAAGTTAGTACTGTTAGTATAAATTTTAGCTTTTCAAATTTAGTAGGATTAAGTTTAGTTCTAGTTATAGTTTATTAAGAATTTAGTTGTCATTTTCTAGCTTATCACATTGCTTAATTTGTTTTTTAAAGAGAAATATTAACATTATCAGTACTTCACTTGAAGTATTGCTGATTTTTACACTAGCATTACTAACTATAGTTAGTACAGGCAGTGTTCTTACTTAATTTTAGATAAGTAATTTTAAGATTAGTTTTATTAAATTCAGTAGGATTTTAAGTTAATATAGGCTTAATACGTTTTAAGTCTAAATTTGCAATTCTAGCTTATTTACTTAGTTATTCAGCTGTCAAAAGTCATAAAAACCTGAAAATTCCAAAAACAGTAGTAACTTAAGTAGAGTCAAATTTGTTAAATTAGCTTTTAAGTCTAATATATAGCTCATTTAGATGATAATAATAGATTAAAAAGTTCCTTAAAGTTTTAGGGTCCTAGTTTAGCTTATTAAGTTTTTTAGCTTGTTGGAATTTGTGTATTACTTGCCTTATTCCTGAAGTTTGCCTTAGTTCATGAAAAATTTCAGTAGCATAAAACTAGTTTTAAACTTTAATTTCTTTCATTTCTAGATTAAGCACATCATAAGCTTCTAGATCACTTTTCCATTTTATAATTAAAGCTTAATTTTGCGTATTTATGGCTGTTTAGGTATGAAATAAGATCAAAAACCCCACTTTCTGTAATCAGTTTAGAATAAGCTTCTTACAGAGCCTTATTTGAGATTTTCAGTCCTAGTACTTTTATTAATGTTGTTTCCACTAGATTCCTTTACAACTTGCTTCTTTGAGTTTTTCATTTAAGCTCTTTAAAATTTCGAATGCTCATTGACCTTTATTTGTGTCGGGGTAGATTCCTCCAGGGAAGAAAGTTTAACTTTTCATCTTAGTGTTTTCAGTTAGTCCTCCGTCAGTTTGTTATTCCGTTAGTTTCATAGGTGTTTTGCACAATTAATTCCTTAAGTTAGTTTTTAACAGTCATTAAGTTTTTATAAGTTAGTTAGGGTTAAGTTTTAATTAGTTAATTAAACTCTTATAAAAAGATTAAATTAAAGGCTTTATTTTAAGAATTTTTCTGCGATTTTTCTTTATTTAGTAAAATTTTAGTTTACAATTTTAGGGTTAAATTCTAGTCCAATTTGCTTTATAATTGCTTTTCCGTATTTGTTTAATTGTTCAATTTTATTTTATTTTTCAAATCAAATATCTTTGCTCCATTCAAATCAGGATCCTAACCTGAAACTGGTTTCAATTTCACTAGTCCTCGGGATAACGTCCCCGGGTGATCATAACTTACCCGGTTTAACAAACATATAAATAATATATAATATATCTAATTTTTGAGTAGTCCTTAACTTTTTACCTTGGATAAAGGTGAATAGTCGGAATTTACCTAAGTAGTATTATTATTATATATTTTACGTGTATTAAACTTGCGAATCACCCGACAGCGGCGCCACAAACTTGATGCATAATTTCTTTTAAATAAAAACTATGTCAGGTTTTACATTTATAAAACCCTTACACCACACAATTCAAAACGCAGTCTAAGGAGCAGTGTACTCCTATCGGTATAGTCTAGTGATTGGTAAGTACGTGTGTCGGATCAAAGAACGTTTGTGTCTCCCTAATCCGTCTAATTGATTTTTATTATTTCTTACCTAAGAAAACAGGAAAGAAAACATGTTTGAGTATTTGAGATTATTGTCTAGATGTTTTGGTGGCAAGCTTAGCTTGTCGAAAAGGAATTTGGAATAGTGGTGAACAACTAGAAAGGAAGAACGCAATTAATTACTATGATCTCTAGTGCAATGTCTTGTCGCAATCTTAAAATTCCTCATATGGTTAAATGTTAACCCAACGCGACTTGAATGCTGGTCACGCCTAATACCAGAGAGGAACGTCAATGGTAAAAGCTTACTTCTTTATGAGAGTAAGGGCCGAGGCTGAATTATAATTAAACCAGTGCTAAAGCTGCAAAATACTTAATTTTAGTTCCAAGATCAAGAGACCAATATCAATAGGTAGACATCCGAACCCCCAATGATATGGATTACTATGACTGGAGATGTAGAACATCTAGGTGAAGTGGGTAAGCTGCAATACGTTATCGCAATCCAGATCTAGAGACTAAACATTCAAAGATTATGCAACATAAATCTTAATACAGAAAAACAAAAAAACAACGAGATCATAACATAATAACCATAAGATAATTATAATAATAAATGCCAAGAACAAATATAAAAAAAACATAACCAATAAAAATAACATCAAAAATATATGGATGGATCCAATAATCAAAATAATATAATTAAATTTGACCACAAAAAGTTGAAGATAAATTACAAGTTGTGCGAAATAATTCTCCTGATCCTAGTCGAACCGTACATGGCCAACCTCTGAAGGGTTGCCCTATACCCTAAGCAAGCAGCTAGGCTGCTTACTTTCTCCGCTTTTCTTTCTTTCGGCTACGCACCACTCGAACAAAATTAATGATATCAATTCAATGAATTGATTAGTTTTTATACTAAAATAAGAACTTTGTCTTTGTACTAACTTAGGCCCTCGGAGTTATTGTTAAAGATGAAACTTCATAATATTTGTACAAACTACGTCCCTATGATTTTACGGCATAACCAAATATATGGTTACGCCGTAACCTTCTTGACGCGGCTTTCCTTCATTAAGAGATATTTTGGTTATGGCGTAATTAATAATCGCGTTGCGCCGTAACCCTTAGTCAATCATCAAAATCTTTTCCGTAATAAACGATTACGGCATAACTATATATGACGTTACGCCGTAAAGCCTCATCAGCATCGAATCTTCATATTAAATAAATGATCATCCAAATCTTCGTAATAACTAAGTGGGTTACGCGTAACCCGACGGGCCGTTTACCGTTACATCTCTAAGCTTGCTGATTCGGCATCATTAATTAATAAAAATATTATACCCCTACTAAATTAATTATAGTAGTGGTACTATTCTCATATTGGCATTTGAGTAACATCTGTATAAATTTAGTAGCTCTCCATAAATTTTAATACTTCTACTAAATAAATTAGTATTGGCACTAAATTCGCTATTTTTTGCCATTTTCCGTTCCATTGCCTTAATTTACCTGAATTCAAAAAATAATTGAAATAAATATCGAATTCATATAAAAGTGATATAAAGCAAGGCAATAAACGCAAGAATTTGATATGAAAAAGTATTAAATATTTGATGTTATCAGTAACACCTAAGTCTTAAGAATGATATGCCGCCTCGAGATAAGTAATCATTGTACTAAATAAACAAACCAACATTCCAATTGGATTAATCATGGCTAATAAAGTTTTCTTATATTTGGATAGACCACTCTTTTATCCTCTATTAATTTACTTGCGTGTGTTATTGTGTCTTAAGTTGATCTTAGTCACCAACAAAACCCTGCCATTCTCTCGGCTGAAAAACCTCATTTATCCGTTAGATTTAGGATTAACATAGGTTTAGCATAGGTTTAACATAGAATAGAATTAACTTAGTTTAGATAACCAAAATATTAATAAATTAAAAGATTGTTTCTCGCTCTTAGTGATCGACACCCTACTTACCACAAAACTCCCATCTGACCGGGTACACTGCCCGTTAAAGTGTTGTTTTTGGTAAAGTCGGCAAAATATAAATTTAAAACTTGAAACAAAAATACACCCACACACGACACATCAATCCTCTAGGCGAATAACAACAGTTCTAACAAGGAGCAGCAGAAGGTGTAGGCTTATCAAAACTTAATTTTCAGAGACCACCAATATTGACAAATCACATTACGGAGCTTTTTAATCGATTCTTCATTATTAGATATAGTTGATACTGAAGATCGTGAGCAGAAGATGTAGGAGCTTGAGTTGGGTGGACATGAAGAATGTTGTTTGACATGTAATTCCTCAAAAATGAATTAACCTGCGGAGAAATACTGTTAGCAATAGCATATTATCTAGCAAAGAAATCTCTGCCTAAAGATTCACGTGCGTTCTATCTGTACGGACCCTCAGCAATCAGGCAGCTACATTATCTTGAGTCTTTATTTGTCAATATAATCCTTCAGCCATATGATTGTGGACAGTTTCTTTGCAATATCATTGACGCGATCACCAACCATGTGAATGAAGAGCTTCCTTCCATTGTTTGGATTGTAGTATCTAGTCTAGCTCATGAAAACTTTCTTTGGCATGAATGTTTCTTCAAGTGTGCAAAACATGTAGACATAACGTTCGCTCATCTGCTGAAAGAAACTCTTATATTGTCTGAACCTTCCAGTTTTAGGTTTTGGTGAAGTGATGAAGGTGTAGAATCAATAACCATCAATTCCTAGAGTTTCTCCTTATCTGCAGATGAAGGAGCATCTTTAGTAGTGACTGTCAATTCCTGGAGTGTCTCTTTATCAGAAGATAAAGGAGCAATATGAGTCCTAGGGGATCTATTGGGTGTGGGTAGGGGTGTATCCCTAGCCTCCTCTATTCCCTTTCCCTTTTCTCTCCTTCTTAGTTTAAACTCATCTCCAGATGACTCTTCCTCCTCTCCATCATTAATAATCACCATGTCAACATCTTTCTCCACCTCTGGACTTTAAGAGGTACCACGTTGTTCCCTACGGGGAGCTCAATGGTATTCCTGTAGCCCTTGTGGCTAGGTTTAGAGTAATCTCCAAGAGTACGGATATGATTCGGGTCTCCCATGGTGGTTGACGAGAATGGATTACGAAACAATTAACAAAAAAAAAGATAGACTACAAGAAAGATAATGTACGGAATTAAATTCTTACTTGAAAGGATTCAAGTGAGTAGAACTAAGTTAAACTATGATCGAAACCTAACTATTCCCCACGCAGCGAAGACTTCACAAGAAGTTTTACAATCCCCTAGGCAGTGTACCTAATCGTTGCAGTGTAGTATAGGCAAGACTCGGGGGTTGTTATCGTTCTCTAGAGGAATAGGTTACGAAGGTTTGATCACGGTCTAACAGAATTCTAGAGGTTGAGAGAAGATTATTTTTGTGTTTCCATATTTATAAGAAAGCAGGTAAATCTATGGTTTGAGATGTTGGTTTGTTTAACTAATTACTAAACTAATTAATATCTAATCTACTGGTGATAACTTTATGATAAGCAAATGTATTTACCTAATCATACACTACTCCTCAGATTGCTTCTCCTAGATCCGTTACTTTGTCACACTTGTGATGATCTGTGTAAGTATTTTCTAGGTCATGAACGGATTACACGAACTCGCCGTCTATTTAATATTCCGTTAAGGCAACACACAAGTAAGGTAGTATGAAGACTATTACAAGACCTCTAAGAGTATATTAAATGCGTGTAAAATAACTTAAGAGGGATCAACCATATAATGGGTAAGGTAGTATGAATAGTGTTACCGATGGTATCCTTTCTACACTACTCGCATTTCCCTAGACATATCAATAGTGATACAGACAAAACTGGTTTTCTAAAGCCTAACGCGCACATTCATCAACAAGAAGCAACATCAAAAGGATCTACAACCTAAGCTTCATGCAATCATAGATAAATACAAAGGAGGGTTTAGCGTCGCATGTTATAAAGAAAGCAAGAAGATAAATCAATCAAACAACACATAGACATATTGAATGATTAATGATAAATAACCTTACTTGATTAAAACATGGATTCAAGGTAGTACAATAGGGTTTTGAGGCCCTAAAAACGACCTATAAAGCTCCTAAAACGACTAGGGTTCGTCTCCCTAGGTTTATACAAAGTTATCCCAAAGTTACACACATAAAACCCTAAAAACGGATTTATATTTATAGAGATGTCGACGCGACAGCGTCGCTTTGTAATCCAGACGCCGTCACCACGTAGATGATTCTAGATCCTCTTTAAGTCGGCCACGTCCTGATGCCGTCGCCAAATTCCTGACGCCGTCACTAGATAGATCACGACGGCGTCGCTTTATGCATGTGACGCCGTATCCAGCCACTGTTTGCATAATTCTTTAAGAGATTTAGTGTAGGTCCGTAATCTTGTCTGTTTCTTCTCCAAATTAGCCAAAGTCACGTGTATTTCCTCCAAAAGCCATCCAAGTGATAAAAACCTGAAAACAAACGATTAAGCACATAATCTGGGCATATTTGCATGATTTAGGGGGTTAAATGACACCGAAATAGTGTATAAAATGACACCTCATCACTCCCTCTGAGTTTGTTCAAGGTTCTCTTCAGTTGGTGTTTCAGGGTTGTTTTTCTCCTACTTCTCCCACTCAGCATTAGCCTTTTTAAAGACTTCTGCTGCTTCAAGGAGGGAAACCATGTCCTTATACATATTCCTGAGATCCTGAACATGTTGGGAGTTTGTGGCCACAGTAGATTGAACTGATGAAAGTTTGTCAGAAACCGTTTGCATCTCCTTACGGACCTTGGATCTGACTGACACTCCAGCTTAGTTTTGATTACTTTGCTTAGCTCCTGCTGAAGGGTGACAAACCTACGACTCTCTAGAGTGTTGAAGGCATTAAATTCTTTGTTCATTAGCTTTAGAAGAATTTTTGGAAGCTAATCTTGTAAGGACTGTTGCACTTGTGCAGCACATACTGGCAATTTTTCTTCAATGGATTCCGAAACAGATTGTTTGATGAAATCCTTAATCAGCTGAGGAAAAGTGTTCTTCAGAGCCTTTAAGAGTAGACCAGGCAAATTTTCTTTGAGATAATCAGGAAACAATAGAAGGTACAGAGGACTGAATATCACCAGTCACTTTCTTGGTTATGCTGGACTCTAACTGGTCAAACTTGGTGTTAAGTATGTGTAGCTCTTCATGAATATGACCAATGGGGCTAACTGGGTTGGCATATCAGTGGAAGCATTGAAGGTTTCATTTGTACCTTCCTTAGACTCATCGTCAGCAGAGTCTGGGGTCTTAAAGCCAGTCAGAGAGGCCAAGTCATCATCAAGCATTGAACGGAGACCAAGTGAGAGTTAGATTCACCATGCATTGTTGACTGATAACGCTCCAAATATACATAAAATATCCCTCGAAAATACATGAAATATATATGTTAACGCATGAAATATTGCAAAGTTTAGTTGTTTCTTGTGCAATAATCGTTTCAGGAACAAAAATGAAGAAAATGACTAAACGTGCAAAGATATTCCGTTAAATGCACTAACGGTCGTTATAAGAAGGATCTAAAAGAGAATCTAATAAAGAATTAATGAATGAGGTTAAAGTTCGGTGCACTTTCCCTAAGTGTGGCGTACTTCAAAGCGGAGTAAATGCAATTTAATTATACACCAAGTGCGGCGCATAATTTTCCAAGTGCGGCGCACTTCACCTGCAGTTACTCAAAGATAGTAATGATTGCCATTATTGATGCAACTCTTGGCTTTCCATTTCCCACAACTGATACCCTTCCTTCAACTATAAATTGAGCACGAAATTGAGGCTCAAATCATCCCATACAACATTTCTCAATCACATTACATTACATCTTTTAGTTAGGGAATTTGTTCTAGTAGGAATTGTTGAAGAATCACCTTGTTCTTCATCACATTCCAGGTTATACTCGAAGGAAGATAGTATTTGATCTCATAATTTTATGTTAAGGAGTTGTTATAGTCGTTATAGTTGAATTTACAAGTTGTTATAGTATCCGCTCAAAGGAAGATTCTTGTAAGCAATGAACTATTTGCTATTGAATTTGGTATAAACACGTTTCCCTACTTTTATATTATGAATTCTGAATTGATAATGTCTATTATGTGTTTTGAATCTATGAATATGGAGTAGTTAACATGTTTGTTTGGGGATCATAAGGATATTATGGATCTAACATGGACAAACTAATGAATTTGGAAATTATTAATATGAACTTGTTGTTTTTAGACTCGGATCTCTTAATCATCATTTGATCATCATACTAGTCCGGATATAGGTCGAAAGACTCCGACTATATACTTAATTTCCAAGTTGTTTGTCTTTGACAACTAGATTTTAGCCTTGTGAGGATTGGCTAATAAAATGATCATTAACCGAGGATAAAAAGGTTTAACGCTTAATCTCATGTCTAACGAACTTGGTTAAGAAAGTCCATATTCCTATTTTCCAAGCATGAATCGAACTCAAAGCATTTTTGTAATCAAAAGTAAAGACCGAAAGGATTTTTGATTATAATAAATAGACAATCATTTTAGTAAACTAACCATTTTTTTAATCGATTATACTTTAATTCTTGAACCCATTATCCATCCAAGTTTATCTATATTTGTTCTCATCCCCTAAGCAAACATCATTTTATATCTTGAATTTGAATCATTATCTTTAGATCGTGACAGTCTATTAGATAAACCCGTTCATAATATAATCGACTCTTTCTAAGAATAACCAATCCCGTGGAACGACCTGGTCTTACCCTAAACCTTTACTATAAACGGGGGTTTATACTTTACCCGTGTGTTAGTTAGAAATCAGATAAAACTAGAATTATAAATTTAAAGTTTTTATAACACATCAAAGTTTTTGGAGCCATTGTCGGGGATTGATTTCATTCTTGAATTAGTCATTATTATATTACAAACTAAAATTTTCAAAATCGTCGTACAGTTTTCTGGAAAACTGAACCATTTTTCACAGAAAGTGCGTCGCCCATAACCATTGTGCGCCGGTTTTTCTGCAAATTACAGAAGTACGCCGTACTTTTACCAAGTACGCCGCATTTCTTTCCCCTTTCACAAACAGAATCGGTTTTTTTTTCAAAATAAAAGAACAACATCAAAACCAAAAACCCCAAACTCATAAACTATAAATTGACCATTTGAAAATGTATAATTTATTCCATGTGTTCATAATTGTCAAAATCTTATATTATAGCATCTTGTACATAAAAATGAGAAAAATAAAAAAGAACTATTTGATAGCTTGCTTGTTTAAATTATAAATGCCCACACATGTCTCTTATTTGCTAAATATTGCTTATTTGACTTTGACCTCATGCAAAATAAAAACAAAAATAAAAACTTTAAAAGAATTAAAAAAAATTATATAATGATAAATGTGCTTAAAAACCTGATAGTTGCCATGTTTAACAGATATTTAGGAAATAATAAAAATAATAAACTTAAAAATGCTAAAATTAAAAATTTTAAAAGTCTTAAAACTCAGAAAGTACGCCGCACTTTTATAAAGTGCGCCGCACTTTCCTAGCTAAAACCAAACAGAATGCTTGTTTCTTCGTTTTAGAACAAGGATTGTTTGAACTAAAAAATGCTATTTGTTTATCGATAATATGTAAATGTAAAAAGCTATTATTATTTATTTTAACTAACCCACTAATGGTTGTTTTAATGTTGACTTATTTTATAAGAGTTACGGATCCCAATTCGAGTCTTGGAAAAATTTGCTTAAGAGAAAACGTTGTTGAAATTTCAAGTGATAAGATTGAAGGATCTAGAGACTGGAATTCTCTATAATTTTAAGACACTGCTAACAGTAGACAAAAGAAGGAAACAAAAGCTATGGTTTTTCACCAGATGGATACCGAAGAAGTTAGTGATAGATTCGTGGCACCTTGTTTTGTCAATGGGCTAGAAGCATATGATGGGGAAATAAATCTTGGAGTGGAAGAGAACATGATCTCGAACGAATATGCAGTAAAATTATGCCTGGAACATGAGGTGAAAAGAGGAAACAAAATAGGTAAGAAAGAGCTCATTGTTGCACTAAGAGGTGAGATCTATTTTGTGAAATTCATTATCAACCCGGATGAAGATGATGTTGAACCAGGGGTGATTTTCGGAAGATCATTCCTACGTATGACCAAAGCAATTGCTGATTTTGGAGCTGGAACTATCACAATATACCCTGATATTGATCCATTCTTGGAAGATACTAAAGAAGAAGAAAAGAGCATGGATGATTGGGACCACTTGCTCGATTTTAACATGGATGATATACCACTATTGGGTGGAGAAGAACTTCCGCCGTTTGTATGCAAAATGGGGAAAAGTAGCAGTAATAAAAAGCGGGCAATGGAGAACCTTAACTTGTTCTATCAATATATAGGAACATCTTCATCAGCTGGTGGTCATTTAACTTAAGAAGAAGCAGCAAAAGAAGCATTGGTAATCAGAATAATCCAAAAGTTTGCTTTATTAGAGGAAGTAAGGCTTGTAATCCAGACAATGGCTTATCATGACACATACAAAAATGTGCTTGATGAGATTTGGAAAAACAAAGTGGAGTTAGATGGAAAGATTATGAAAGAAGAGAAAGAAGCAATAAAGAAAGTTAACGGGGAAGCATTGAAAGAAAAAGACGACCCCGGAGCATTCATATTTCCCATCAGATTAGAGGGACAGGTTAACAAAAATGCATTAGCTGATACTGGGTCGGATATCAATACCATGCCTTACCGGATTTATAAGTAGTTAGGAAGAGAAGAAATGAAGAAGGTCGACAGAGGGATTACAATGATTAATCACACTCAGGCAAAAGCTTTGGGGATACTCACAAATGTTCTTTGTCAAGTAGGGGTCACTACCTTAATTGCTAAATTTCTAATCTTGGATATACCAATCAACGGTGATGCACCAATAGTAGTTGGTCGGGGATTCCTGCGTACGATTGCTGGCATAGTCAATACTCCCGAGAGACTTTTCTCGACTTTTGATGGATTTTGTCACCAAACCTTCCGTGCTGCAAGATCTGATGTTATGAGAAACACAAAAAGTGATAGTGATGACGAGGAAGAGTATGAGATAAAAAGGAATAAGTTTGGAGCACCGATATATGGTCCGAAACCTGCATCATATCTATATTGTAATGATCCGGGTAAGCGATCGTTAGCTATACAAACAGTAACTAACCCATTCTAGAAGATTAGTGTTTGGAAGAAGGCCATTAGTTTTCTTGGTTCATTACCAGTACCATTAAAGAACGTTAACTGGAAACCTAATTATAAGGGTTCTTATACTAAAGAAGAAGAAGCAACAGGACAATGGCGTACTGAGATAAGGTTGACCGATCCATATGGAAATATTTATATTCAAGGATTCACAACCAAGAAAATGGAACGGAAGTTGTCAAGGTATCATAAGTTGAGTGACATCATGTCACCCAATTGGTTTGTGGAGTAAAGAGTTAAACCAAGTTGGAATAAAGGAGGGAACCTATGTACTCCTATAACTATTTTTTACCTTTTTTGTTGAGTCTTAAATAAAATCATTTGTATAAATCCATAAGGGATTACACTTGATGTACGGACATTAGTCCGATGAATTTTAATATTAAGTTAATGTGATGGATTGAAATTATGTTTAAATTATGAAGTTTGCAAAACAAGTTTTGTGTAATATATATATATATATATATATATATATATATATAGAGAGAGAGAGAGAGAGAGTTATGATCAAATAAGTGTTTTCCTTAAAATAGAAGGATAAGAAGTATCTTAACCGCATATTCCGAGATGTACCGAACTTAATTTAGATGCTTCTCTTTAATCTTAGATGCATTATAACGCATCATAATGTGTTTTCTGTTGTAATTAGATGCATTTACGTATATTAGATCATTTCATTTTTTCTTCTTGTTTTTTGTTCTCTAATGTGCCAAAATATGAAAATCAATTTGCACAATCTACGGCATCAAATTAACGTTCGCCCAACTCAAAATGGTGATATAAATGAATAAAATGCATTAATGAAGTCGTTGCATCTCAATGTGTGGTTTTAGTCACTTCTCCAAAACTTCTTATTTTAATTCTCCTCATCACTAGATCCCTAATGTAATATTATATATATTTATATATATACATTATATATATGATATATATATATATATATAATATTTATTATAGTTATATATATATATAGGGGAGTTTTTGGAAACCATTATAAGCGCAGAACTTTACAGCAACTCTCCTTCGACCAATTAAAATTTAGTAAATATTAAATGTTTTTATTTAATTGAAAAGGGTATATTAGTCAATCACATTTTTTATGCCAATACAATTAATGACTAATAAATGTCTTGACTTTTAATATTAAATGTTGACCGCTGACTTTATTTATACACGGCTAATATTTTTTATTTTTTTTATTTTTTAAATCACTTATTTTTCGGAATTAAAAAAAATATTTTTTTACACTTTTTTTATGTTTTCAATTAATAAAATGTTTATTTTTAAATCCCCAATTTTCAGAATTAAACAAAAAGTTTCTTAAAGTTTTTTTTTCTCCAGCAAACAAGTTTTCAAAAAGAATAGGTACATACATGTTATCTTAAAAAAACGTAAATTTATATGTTCATTTATAAAAGAATTTTAAGCATTGAATCTTTTTTGCCTAAGAAAGTAATATCGCATATGTTTTTAGTCTAAATTTCGTAAACTTTAAAGTTTAAAAACCAACAATATGAACTTTATGCATAAGACATCTAAATTTATAACAAACCAAGAACATAAATATCACATACAAAATTTGATATCAAGTATACTACAATCTAAAAACAAATGTGTTCAAATTCATTATAACATATGTGCACGTTTTTTAATAACATGTATGCACGGCTTCGAGAACATAAATGCACGGCTTCGAGAACATTTGTGCACGCCATCTAAAAGCACAAGTGCATCTATTGATCATCTTTCAAAAACATATGTGCACATCTTTCAAAAACATATATGCATGTTTTTCGAGAACATATGTGCACGTCTTTCGAGAACATATGTGCCCGTCTTCTAAAATCACAAGTGCATTCGTTGATCATCTTTATCGCACACCGTCTTTCGTGTGATCGTCTTTCGTATGATTGAGCCATCACCACTGAAACAAATGTATATAAATAAAATAGTTATATCAAATTATACCATCTTAAATTAATTATAAAACCAGTTGATAAAATAAATCGTAAACAAAATACATATATGTACCAAACACATATGCACCATTTCACTGATTTTATATCAACCATAAAACATATATGCACCATTTCATTGATTTTTTATCAACCATAAAACATATATGCACACCCTTCTACTCGATTCATTAAATCATAAAACACATATGCACACCCTTCTACGAAAAAGATAAAAATAAATTGGATGCTAAAATAGAAAAGTTGAAAAGAGTACCAATTTCGCCACTAAAATAAAGATTCACCAGTTCACCATGATACCTTGAGAATATAGTCAGTAAGCATATGTCGTTTGCTCCTTCCATGTGAGTAGCCTGAACTAACAAGTATAATATTGAAAAGGAAGATGATTTGCACACTCTAAAAAGTGATTAACACACTCAAAATGTGTGTTGTCTTGACATTTATACCCCTACATCATTTAGTGAGTGTACAAATATTAAGGGTATATTTGATCATCATACTAGTCCGGATATAGGTCGAAAGACTCTGACTATATGCTTGATTTTCCAAGTTGTTTGTCTTTGAACATACTAGATTTTAGCCTATGTGAGATTGGCTAGTAAAAATGATCATTAATCGAGGATAAAAAGGTTTAACGCTTAATATCATGTCTAACGAACCTGGTTAAGAAAGTCCATATTCCTATTTTCCAAGCATGAATCGAGCCACCCCCAATTTTTGTAATCAAAGTAAAATGGGCCGAAAGGATTTTGATTATAACTAAATAGACAATCATTTTTAGTAAAACTAACCGTTTTCTTTAATCGAATTACACTTTATTTTCAGTAAACCCATTTCATCCAAGGTTTCTATAATTGTTCTATCCCCTAAGCCAAAACCTCATTTTATATCTTGAATTTTGAATTTCATTATCTTTTAGATCGTGTGACAGTCTATTAGATAAACCCTTTCGTAATATAATCGACCCTTTCTAAGAATAACCAATCCCGTGGAACGACTTGGTCTTACCCTAAACCTATACTATAAATGGGGGTTTATACTTTATCCGTGTGTTAGTTGGAAATCGAATAAAACTAGAATTATAATTTTAAAGCTTTTATAATACATCAATGAGTTAAGAGCTGAAAGACTAGCACGTACTGCTAATCTACTTGTACTTGTTGCTCAACAACAACCAGTTTACCATCCTCACAACCATCCTACTCACTACTCTCACAATTCCTCAACCAGATTACAACAAGCTGCTACCAGAAACAAAGGTAAAGCAATTGTCAACTATCCTCCACCCACTTATGATCAAGAACCTGAAATGGTTGTTAAAGATGATGCATTGTCAAAAGAGAAGGAGATTGATAAACTCATGGCTTTGATTTCTCTATCATTCAAGAAAATCTACAAACCTACCAACAACAACCTCATAACTTTATCAAACACTAGTAGAGCAAATCAGGATAATACTCCAAGGATTAACAGAGGCACTAGGTATGATAATCAGAGGGCAGTCAATGTTACTGAGGCTAGGGAGAATGTAGGTACACAGGTGGTACAACAATCTGGGATTCAGTGTTATAATTGCAAGGAATATGGGCATGTAGCAAGGGAATGTCAGAAACCAAAACGGGTAAAGGATGCAACTTATCACAAGGAGAAAATGCTATTGTGTAAGCAAGAGCAAGCTGTATTTTAGTTGAATGCAGAGCAAGCTAACTGGAGAGATGACACTGATGATGAACCTGAAGATCATTAATTGGAAGCACGTTATCTGTACATGGCACAAATTCAAGAGGTTACTCCAGATGCTGCTGACAATTCTAGACCTATATTTGATGTTGAACCATTGCAAAAGGTACAAAATGATAATAATAAGTATAATGTGCTAATGATAGTGAACATCCTGAGCAACCTGAATTTGTTAATGACACATATCCGGATGAACAAGGTGATACTAATACCACTATTGATTCATTGTATATGTGTACTAATGGAGAAACGGTTAACCAGGATGATCTTGCTAGAGAACGTGATTTGCTTGTTTCTTTAATTGAAAAACTAAAATGCGAAATTGATGATAGCAAAAACCGTAATAAATTTTTAGAATCATCAAACAAGACATTAGTTGATAAATTAAAAGGTTAAATTGAGAATTTCAAAACCAAAAATAAAGTTTAGAATCATCAAATAACCTTTTCAAAGAAGCAAACAATGAACTGTTAAAGACAAATCAATTGATGTTTAAAGACCTTAAGAAGTTCCAAGCTGAACTTGATAGATATCATGTTGTGAATTATGCTTCAAAGGTGGAAATTGATTGTGCAAAAGCTAAAGGAGATTTAATGTCATACAAAATGGAATCTCAAAAGTCACTTAATGAACACACTCGAAAGATAAATGATTTAAATCAAACGATTTTAGAAATAAAAAAGGAGCTTTTTGCACATCAAGAAACCATCTCCATAATGTCACAAGAAAAGGAGGCTCAGAAGAAGTTTCACAAAACTCATGAAGACAAAGAACTTGAAAAAGTCATTACTTTGGAAAATAAAATAAATATTTTGGATGATATTGTATATAAAATCGGTCAATCAGTTCAAACAATGAATATTCTTAATCGTAATTATAAAACGAGTTTTGTAAAACCTGAGTTCCTCAAGAAAGCTCAAAGAGCGAATCCTCGTCTATATGATATAGGTTGCTATAATGATAATCTTGCTTTAGTGTCAGCTCCTGAATCTGACGAAACGATTCGTCTTGCCCACGTAAGTCGATCAAAATTAAGTGATTTAATCAAAACTTTTGATTATAAAAACTTGAATAATCTTTATGATTTGTTCGTTCCACGAAATTCACATAATGTTTTAAAAACCATCAAAACCATGACCATTTATAGTAAATCATTTCTAACATTACTATACACTTTATTTTTGATTATTTTTGATGTGTAGACTATGGGAACACACGATGATGAGGCCAGATCATCAAGATCCAAATGCTCTAGACAATATGAAACTGTGGAAGAGGTATTGCTCCCACAAGTTCATCATGAGTTCTTGCTATGGGAAGGATGAAACAGAGATGTGAAGTCTAGGTACAACACTAGATTAGCCCAATTACTCCCTAGGCATATTTACTCGCCGTGTGTTATGATATGGGATGTGCTAAATAGAATGGGTTGTGATGGAGAGATTGATGATATGTTGAGGATTAAGTTACGTGAAGCTGAATCCAATGAGGAAATATTTACTTCTGTGGTGTGGATTAGAGATTTTAACATCAATGAACCAATTTATGTAGAGCTTTGCCACGAGTTTTATTCAACCTATGAATTTGATGAAGTTTGTGCCGATGATGAATTGCAAACCAAGAAGATCATCAAGTTCAGACTTGGGGGACGTGCTCACGATTTGACTTTGTTGGAGTTTGATCGTAGATTGAGATTGTATCATGCTGATGAGCTTGAAGAATATAAATTTGATGTATATTTTCAAGGAGGCTTGCGTAGTGATGATAATTTTAACGCTCGAGAATATTGGTTAAGCATTTAGCGAGAGGCAAAAACTGCGTTTATCTGGAGTACCACTTCTACTATCAGGAGCCCAGTTTTGAGGGTTATTCACAAGATGATCACTTATGGTTTGTGTCAGAGGACGACTGGGTATGATAAGATTCAGAAAAATAATTTGTGGCTCTTGAGTATGTTTGATGCTAGATACCAAAATGGGTATGCGAATGTGGCTTGGTTGATTACGAGGTGGATGATGAGGAAAGGAGCTGGTACTCAAAAGGAAAGTCAAATTTGTAACACCCCCAAAATCACAACGCAATGGAATACCACTTGGGGTGCATCTCATATGCATTAATGTAACATGTTACAAAAAATGACTCTAAGTGAGACGTTTTGAAAAGTCAACCATTCGATAATTTTTATAAAATATCAGAGTTACAACAATAGGTCCCATTTGTAATGTAATAGAAAATATTTTTTTAAACGTTTGTCGAAAGGTACTCAAATAATAAAGCCTTCAAAAATATATCCGCACGACTCAAATGCTCCCAATGCTCAGCTAGCAAAATAACAACCTGAGAAAATACATTCAAAACGTCAACAATAATGTTGGTGAATTCATAGGTTTAAGTAAAAGCAGTATTGAAATAATTTAAGAAATATTTCAGTAAGAAAAGAAACGTTACAACATTTAAAAGTATTAGTTCTGAAATTTAAGTAGTGATTCAATAAATCAAGTAATGTTCAGTAGTGGACCACAAGACTAAAGTAATGTAGACAAGAGAAACAAATCCACCAAGTCTAAAAGAAATATATATTATTGCACTAAGCTCATGACCCCGAAACCTTAACAAATTTGTGCCCCAAATAATATAGTATGCTTGCCCACAACCTAATTGTCCTCCCAATGTTAAATGCACCATGGTCAACTTGTGACCAGAAATTTAAGGTGGAGATTGTTAATCCCGATAGATCTATCCATAACATTCGCGCTTACTATATATAATGTGTTCAAAACTCACGGTTTTCGTATATAGGAGTTCAATGATCTCAAATGATGTAGTAAAAAAATCAAGCTTTAGTAAGTTCATAAGTAAACAACCATGTATTAAAAGTAATGTAGTAAGTAAGTAAAAGCTTTAGTAAAATTGTCATGTAACGCTTATGTAGTATAAATCAATGAGTTTACTTGGTAAAACGAGCATGTATTCTCACCCCGAAAATAGTTTGTGAAAACCATTAAAAGAGAAAAGGTGGGGCTATGAACTCACCGAAAAGCAATGAAATATCGAATGAGAAATCAACAAGGAAAGAATGGCGACATCGTCTCACCCGCGACCTATAATAATAGTGCGCGTATTAGAAGAACATAACTTATAAGAAAATGCATAAGTCGCATAAGCGCGAGAAAGAAAGAAAAATAATATGTTCCGACACATAAAAAATCTTATATCGTAGAATCCATGAGTGCGCCAAACTTACTTATTTACACCCACTAAAATGTTCCGCTTTATGTTTAACTCCCTTTTAACCCATTCCGACTAATATGTAATTTTAATAAAAATTGCCCAATTTGACCCATTATGAAGATTAAGACATCTAGATGCAAACGAAAGTGAAAGACTCTTATTAGTTGCAAATTCAGTTCTAGTTAATATATTTTACGCATAATCATTCTTCATAACGCTAATTGGCCATTAAAATAACTTCGCCAAGTTTGACTTTTTATTATATATATTTCCTTAAATCTGACCCGTCCAAAACGACCGGCTAAATCACATTTTCACGACTCGGACTCTAAAGCAATTTGATGTAAAACCACGTTTCGGACAACTTTTTAGTTTTAGCCGAGACCCGAAACCCGAAACCCAACAGAAAATGACCAAAATTGTCCCTGCAAGTTTCTGCAGAAAATTAACTTCTTTTTAACAAAAACGCATAATTTCTTTTTAGTTTTTGACCCGTTAACATACGTTTTTAGCCTTAGTTATCCTCGCGAAAAAGTGAAACGGCATTTTAAACAACTTTTTTAGTTTTACCCGAGACCCAAAACTAGACAGAAAAGGACGAAAATGCCTCTATATCAGATCTGATGCAACTAAAAAGAAAAGAAAAACACAGATTTTATTCTAAGCTTTTCGACCCGTCATTACGCATTTTTAAGACTAACAAGCCTCGCGAAAAGTAAAACGACATTTTAAACAACTTTCATGTTTCGGCCGAAGGCCGAAACGGACAAGAAAATGACGAAAATGCCCTTTTCGGAACCTGATAGCAACTAATATTTTCAATAGTGCAGAAATTTAGACAAACATTTTCTAAACTTCTTTTGACCATAAAAACTGCGTTTCTGAGAGTTACGGGACGATCCACCTACCGAAACGTTCATAATAACAAGCTCTATCATATTATTTAGCTAAAATTCAGTTTTGGAAATATCGACTCGCCCAAACACGACCTCTAATTTTCTGCCCTATACGGGTAGCTTTAAACCAATTCAAAACTCCAATTTCTCATACCACAAACATCGCCTACATACTTACACTATCCTAACACCATTACTAATCATCACCAATAAACTAAAACTACCAATAACCTCAAAAACACAACATGCAAAAACTTCCATGGATTCTCGATACAAAATTAGATACATGCATTGAATGGACAATTAAATGAATGGAAAAGGAAAAGTAGAAGACTCACAATCACAATGCAATGGCTAGTAAAATAACACAATTACCAAACTTTGTCCGAACACCACAAGAACCAAAAGAGAGACCCAAAATCTTGATTTTGTTCACCAAACTTTGTCTATACAACCAATATTAAACTCTTGTTACTCTAATTACCCTCAATTAGATCAAAACCCTTTAAAATTAAAAATCAAGAAAAATTAAGAACTTGGGAAAATCTTATGCATGGTGGATTTTAATTGTAAAGAATGATGGGGTTTAGTTTATAATTGATTTGGGATTGAATGGAAGTGGTTTAGAAATTGTTGATAAAGGTTTTTGGTGGTTCTTGTTATGTTGTCGTCGAACAGTAAGTAGAGATAGGGGGAGGGACACGAAAGTTTTGTTATCTGAGATTGTGTGTGTGTGTTTTTTTGTTTTTTTTACTAATAGATTTAGTGGGTTATATATGGATTAAGTAATGTAAAAAAAAAAACGACAACCATGGCTCAGGATTACACTTCTGAAATTATTTTTATTTTCCGTCACGCTTAATTTAGTTTAAAACATTTAATAAAACGTGTACACTCTAAAACGCGAGTTCGGCTCAAGGCAAGGAACAAAATGACGACATTCATAAAAATAATAAATTTACGATCTTAAAAATAATAACGAGTCGCGTCGTACATTTTTTTTTTACGATGCTCGAAACGGTTCACGAACGCGCGGTCAAACGCGGATAAAAAAAAGTCGAAAAGTATTAAAATGAAAAATAAATAAGCTCTCGAAGCTAAAATATGGAATTATTGCTTTCTCAAACGTTAAAATGGATAAATATTCAAGGCACGATTCGTAACTAGCTAAAACGACGATTTTCGTTAAAACGGCTAAAAATAAAAAATAAAAAATTCCTTAAAAATTAGAAATAGAATTAAGGCTCGGTTAAAATATTGACCGTAAAATACGAGATGCTACAGTCTTCCCACCTTAAGGGAGAGCCGTTCCGGTGCTCTATTCGACTTATCTCCATAGGGTTTGCAACGGTTGATACACAGTCGAAAAAATCCATATCACATATTACAAGTCGAAAGAAGTTTAAGATAGCCATTTGTACAAAAGCAATAATGATAGCGATTTAAAAAGAAAAGACAATGAATGATTCGCACGGATGTATTACTTGTTAAAAGAGACGCACGCCATGTCGGATACACATTTGGAAATAATCGAATGAACAAATTACGAACCGAAAGAAGTCTAAAGACTCATTCGTATGAAGATAATAACGATAATGATTAGATGAACGAAGAAAATGAATTATTCGTACAAACGGATTACAATTCGAAAGAAAGTTATTTGTACGAATGGCATACACTTAAGCCCACTCATTTACAAATCGTTATTTACATCCAAAGGCGTCCCAATCCATGTAAATAAGAATTAGAAATTTATGGTTCAGTGATTTATAATTTCCTTATTCAAATGAAGAGGCGTCCCAATTCATTTCAATAAGATAATTATAAATTAGCCTACTTAAGCATTGTCACAACAAAACACGAGATCAAAACAAAGTTACATTGAGGAGAAGAAGTCTCCTTGGCGGCATGATTCTTCAAAATCATAAAAAGTAACGAGAAGAATAATAAGACGTTAGTCAATCGCGTTCCAAAGGTAAGTGCCAAAAGGCAGCACGATCCGAGGTGACGAGTTTAAGTCGTATTCCCATCAACTGGAAGACTTCAAAACGATGGATTTCGAAATCACATATGCGATTCAAAAGCATAAGAAGAGTGTTCAAACTTGGAGTCGAATGTTAAAATAACTAGTGGAATTAACAAACTACGCCGAATTTCGATATCATCAAAAGAGAATAAGGTAAGGTCGCGAAAAAAAAAATTCGAAGTTAATCGTAAGAGATCAAAAAGAAAATAGCCCATATGTATAGGTATCCTTATATAATACCAGTATCAACGCTTAGGGGAGTAAATGAGAAATCAGGAAGTACGCGAAAATCAGAGTGATCAATATTTATATAACGGACCAATATAAGGTAAATAGTAAGACGTCATAGATAGATGTAAGAGAGCGAAATCATAGCCAAGTATTAAATACTCGTTACCCATGTTATAGAAGTAGAGATGCAAAAGAGAGAATATAAGAGATCAGGGAGTATGCGTGCGCGGATATCGGACAACGGTGAAAGACTTTTAAATTTTTTTTGTTGAAAAAACAGTTTAGTCCGGTTTGAAACGGACCTAGTTCGCTATTATAACTGAGCTCTGATACACTCTGTAACACCCCAAAATCACACACACGTAGCGGTATACCTACATTGGTGTGATAACTTACACATAGTACTAATAGTACAAGTTACAAAAAAAGAATCTTAGTGAGTCTTTTGAAAAGTCAACCATTCGATAATTTTTATAAATATCAGAGTTACAACAGGTCCCATTTGTAATACGATAGAAAACATCTTTAAAACATTTGTCGAATGGTACTCAAATCATAAAGCCTTCAAAAATATATCCGCGCGACTCAAATGCTCTCAATGCTCAGCTAGCAAAATAATAACCTGAGAAAATACATGCAAAACGTCAAGAATAATATTGGTGAATTCATAGGTTTAAGTAAAAGCAGTATTGAAATAATTTAAGAAATATTTCAGAAAGAAAAGAAATGTTTCAACATTTAAAAGTATTAGTTCTGAAATTTTAGTAGTGATTTAATAAATCAAGTAATGTTTAGTAGTGGACCACAAGACTAAAGTAATGTAGACAAGAGAAACAAATCCACCAAGTCTAAAAGAAATATATATTATTGCACTAAGCTCATGACCCCGAACCTTAACAAGTTTATGCCCCAAATAATATAGGATGCTTGCCCACAACCTAATTGTCCTCCTAATGTTAAATGCACCATGGTCAATGAAGTGTTGTTGTGTGATGTATATTTTATTATTTCAAGTTTTAAATTTATATTTTGCCGACTCAACCAAAAACAACACTTTAACGGGCAGTGTACCCGATCGGTAGTAGTTTCGTGGTAAGTATGGTGTCAAACACTTGGAGCGAGGTTAAATCTATCAATTTAATTAATATCTTTGTTGTCTAATCTATGTTAATTCTATTCTAAACTAAACCTATGTCAGTCTAAATCCTAATTCTAATTGGAAAAGAGGGGTTTTTAGCCTGAGAGACTGGCACGGTTTGGTTGGTGACTATAATCAATTCAAGACACTGTTACCCACGCAAGCTAATTAACAAAAGATAAAAGAGCGGTCGAACCTTATCAGGAACTTATATAAGAAACGGTATTAACCTTTATTAATATGAGTTAGACGTTGGTTTGTTTATTAAGTGCAATGATTTCTTCTTCGACGGTGGCAATATCATTCTTAAGACTTAGGGTTACATATCTAAGACCTCAGACCATTAATTCTGTCACTATTACAAGTTCCGCATAAGGCATCCTTATTTGCTGATTATAAATTATCTTAGAGACTTAACAGCTATGGTGATCTTGTTTAACTGCTAGCTTATAGAGACTTTACCTATCTTATACCGCTTACTGGCAATCTATAATGTAGTCCACTTGTCTAACTATCCAATAGGAATCCAGAACTCTATTTGTTGTATTATCTAGGTCACCTGCTAGTCAACACGATCACTAAAACCATCGGCAATATTTCCATTAACTAGTATAGCCCGAAGATATCCTAGGACAACAGACTTTATGAAAAGAAATACTTGTGTAATATTATTATAGATGTATAAAGTACAATATGGAGAGCTATCCCGGACTATAGATCCGCTTGGTCCACTTTGCTAATCCTGTTTAATGATACGTCGCATACAAAAGCGCGTAATACAGTATAATTGATAAAACATAAACAAGGTACTCAACGTTAATCAAGAAATCGATATAAAAAATACCAATCATTAGATCTTCATAATAATGGTAATACCCAAAGTATAGCCTTCAAACATCATAATAAATAGAAGAGTAATAAATTTAGCCAAGGTAAACTATCCGAGTTACGATTGATACCAAAAATAACGTTTACAAAAGTATATGGTATTTCACGTATGTCTCTATGGAATTGAATAGTTGCTCGACCTTTCTACTATTTTTTCCTTGAAATTGTTTTTGTGGTTTAGGTATCGAGAATATGATTTAGCACACTTAAAACTCTTTTTTGAGTTTTCTATTTATAAGGTCTAGAAGTCGGTTGGATACGGCGTATCCATGTATTAGATACGGCGTATTAGGGATTTCTTAGAGTAGGGACCACGTTTGATATCTTCCAGAATATTATATTGATTCCATATCTTGAATACGGCGTATTGAGTCCTCTGGATACAGCGTATTGATCTTTAATCTTTTGTGGTCTTTGGTGAGTGCAGGCACGGATACGCCGTATCTTCTTGATGGATACGGCGTATTGGTCTTCAGAATAGTAATCTTTAAAATATCTTCATTTAAGCTCCAGAATGCGCGCCTTTTGCTAAGTTTCACCAATTACTCCATAATTACTGCAATTCTCAAATATAAACGATTAAGTAACAATTCTTTGCAATAACTATACAAAATGGGTTAATATCGTGGGATAAATGATGCTATAGAATAGACGTTATTTGATGTCATCAAATATCCCCCCACTTGAATCCTACTTGTCCTCAAGTAGCCTTTATAAGTTTATAAAAATGTATCCCTTAAGGATATTTTCTGTTTAAAGCACTTATTCGATCTATTAAAAGTATACAACCAAACACCTCACGAAATAGGAAGATGAAAACACTCAAATCACTCAACTAATCTATGTGGTAACATGTAACTAATTCGCTCAATTGCTCGGTCGTGACGAGTATTCTATCATAAGCTTGGCAAGGATACACATCTACACCACTAAAGCCAAGGAGTAACAAGTTTATAAAGGTAAATATTAGGGGTTTTTTGTATGGAAAGGCGTACGGTTGATCATTCTACAATCTTTCACCAGAAGTACCACTCCAACAAGGCTGTTGAAGCACACATACACACCCGGAACGCCGGGATAGACATGTGTGTTCGATCACATCCCCATTCGAATTTAACCAATGGTTAGGATGAAGAATGATATAGGGTAGGAACCTTCTAACTTTCACCAAAGTCGTAAACCAATGAGGCAGCTGAGACATGCATACATGGGCGTAACGACGGAATAGACATGCACGCTCGATCACATCCTCATTCGCGTAAAACCAACGGCTAATCATTAGGTGAGAGGGTAGTAAATTGTTGTTAAATAAAAATCAAGAAACAAATAGATTAAGCCTAAAGTACAAGTTTCTAGACACTTTTTCCCGACCGTTATTATAACAAAGACACGACTGTTTACAACGTCTTGATCATAGATCAAAAACAACAACCTAAGTTGGCGTTCCCGTAACGATCAACTTCCCAATCATCCCAAAACTTTACATACTTTACAAGGCAAGTGGCGATATCTTCCACTTTGTACAATACTCTACATCGTTGATTTTTAGACGTATCAACGAATAATTGATCCTTCGTATAATTCCTTCGGTAATGCTTTTTGCGAAACGATTATCTTCAAACTTTCTTTCTCTCTCTTTTTGTATTTTTTTTTCTTTTTTTGTATTTTTTTAAAAAAACAATATTTCAAATCTCGGTGTAGTTTCACCATCTTCACCATCATAATAATTCCGGATAATTCCTTCGGTAATTTCTTCGTTCTTCGGTTTCACCAATAATTGTGACGGTAGTAAAATCACATGAGCTTTGACTACTAATATACATTCCCATTTGCAATGTGCAAATTTCCAACCGCACCAAAGATAGAAAATGACACAAGACTCGGGAAATACAAACTTTACACTTTAAGCAACTAGCAACTGTAAATTAAACTTTAATCTAACAGGGTAGGTTAAGGTGTAAGGGTGTAACGAAACAAATAGTTGGTGTAAATTCCTAAAGGATTGGCTCTACGGGTTGTTCTAGTGGATCATCACTCTAAAGATGAGAGTGGAAGGGTTTAACGGGAGGTTAACTAACCGGTGTAGTTAGTTAATAAACAACATGTATAGGCGATTTGGTTGTAATCCTAAGATTTACCAATTTAAACAAGTTACTCCAATTAAATCCATAATACTCATTATTGTGGTCTCGAATAGATATACCAAGCCAAGTTCTAAAGTCTACAACATCACCGGCACACTCATATTTTGTGGAATTTGGGTAAACATTTGGAAACGGAAAGGTTAAATCCTCACAATATCTAACAAGGGTTATTGTGTGCGGGTTATGTAACAAAGTATTTCACAATAGTATGCTTGAAAAAATTTAAAATTTGAGCATAATTTAAGGCTTTTTAGTGTAAAAATTTGGACATAGCTAAAACATTTTATTCTTCCACCACTTGACTTATACATAGTCCTTCGGTTGTATATATAAAACATTTAAATAAGGAATTTAAAAAGGAATTAGATGAGAAACTCCCTGTTGTGGCCCGGTAGTGTTCTCCATGTAGAGTTTTTGAGCAAGAATTCGTGTTGAACAAACCGCTTGGGTTTCATGACTCCAACACTTCAGATCTCCAGTTTTGTAAATTTCTCACAATATTCATCGATATTTCTTTCCGACGTCCAAGATAGTCAATACACCGTTCTCATGGGGTTTGGATAACCGTATAGGAAGTCTAGGAAAGGTAGACTCGATAACAAAATTGAAAATACATTCCGGGTTGTCTCCCGGCAAGCACTTTTGTTTACATAAAAGTCTTTAAGTTAGACTTCCCAATTTCTGACTCCCATCTTATAAAACAATTTGGGTTGAACGTGGTGCCAAATGGCTACAAATTCTTGATTAGAAATATGAATGAACTTCCTTTGATAAGATGATTCCAAGTCATGATATTAAAATTTAATCCCTTGACAAAAGTTTCAGTTTTGAAAAATTTATTAGATGTATAATGACTTGTTTCCAAAAGCTTATTTGACCCATGTGCATAGGCACCAACATCGGTATTTATTACATTAGTAAATGGTTTGACAGATAACTCCCCCGAAGAGTGTTCAATATCGTCTTTATCATCAACATTGTCCTTATAGATTGGAATCATTGGGATAATTTACGTTAAAGGAAATAGATCATTAAAGTTTAAAATGTTTTGTTCCAATGATGTTTCATCTTTCAAATTAAATTCATCGATATGTTGAGGGTTTAAAATCGGTTCAGTTAATAAATCTGATTTAGACGTTTGAGCATCATTATAAACAATGGCTGGAAATTCTTTCTCAAAATCTTTAAAGTAGTCTAAATCATCAAAATATCTGACCATAGGCTCGGGTGATGTAAAGGGGGGCAAAGGAGCCCCCCCCCCCATAAATATTTTGAAAAAAAAACTTTCTATCATTATCATTTTTCCAAATTCGTTTTTAATTATTGACAAAAATTTTTTATAGGAAAATGATTTTTTTGTTGAAAATTACGTGCAATCTTCATCGTCGGATTAGTTCAAAACGATATTTTAAAAGTCAATTTCATGTTAGAGAACTTTACCGTAGGCTCATACGAGTGTGCTGCTTCAGATGTTAACGTTTCGTTAAAGATTATAGCGGGAATTCAGTTTTAACAGATTCGAGGACGTGAACGTCTTCATTATCCCAAATCTTACCAACGTTAGCAGTTTCAAGTTATACGCTTACCTCCGCCTAGAGCTTTTCTTACTCTAGCCTGATATTATACTCCATTTTGTAATGTTGGGGTCGTCCATTTAACCCTGTATAAATCTTAGGAAAGAAAAAATGTCAAATAGCTTATTACGCTATATTCATGTAAAACTAAATACACCGTATGTTGGTTAACTCGATTACGCTATATTGGTTTGAAAAAATTTGTATATGCCGTATCAAGAAGTGTAACGTCGTATTGGTTTGAAAATATTACAGGTGTACTTTGATAATGCAGAAAAACACACAAAAACAAATATGAAATAATATCCAATTACAGAAAATCAAACACACAAATATTGCAAAATTACATCTAAGCTTACACTTAAAAATCTAAAATAAAAACTAAAAAAATAGATTAAAGAACTTCACTCCCCGGTAACGGCGCAAAAAACTTGATGTGTCGTTGTGTAGGTGTTATTTATGTATCAAGTTTTACTATTTATTTTATGCAGACTATACCTAAAAAACAAACTTAACAGGCTCAGTGTACCTAGTCAGACTGGAGTTTCGTGGTAAGGTAGGGTTGTCTATCATAAGATGCGAGTGCGTTAATTCCTAATTCCTATACAGTATTGTATTATCTAAGTTAACACCTAATATCTATACAAAAAGGGGGGTTTCAACCTGTGAGGGTTGGCATGGTTTTGTGTATCTAACTAAGGTTTTTGATGACAAAATAAACACACACGAAGAATAAACAAACGATAGAGAAGCGATCGAGAACTAATGTAAGAAAACGTATCAACCATGAATAATCTGATAAAACGCAGGTTTGTTTATTTAGTGCAATGATTGTTCTTATCTAAAGGCATATCATTCCATTAACTTAGGCGCACTTGGTAATTCTTCCTAAGAATCCGCGACACGGCTAATTCTGTCATTATTGACGCAATCCGCCATAAAAGCTTCTTATGTTGATAAAAACGCAGCAGTTTGACAATCGGTTTTGACCCGCTATATCACGTTTTCGTGACTTTGACCAAAAAGAGATTTTATAGAAAACGTAATTCCGGTCAACTTTCGTGTTTCACCGGAAGGCCGAAACGGACTCGAAAGTGCCCAAAATGGCTATCGAAAATCAGATCAACAAGCAATTTACTAAACATAGCCGTTTGCAATTTATAAGTTTTTCAAAATTTGTTTTCGCTCTAGTTTCTTCGTTATTAGGAGTTAGAAGCTCTACTTTATATCAAAACGATCGTTTCGGAAAGATTTATCATATTTTTCAATCAAAAATCAGATTTTATAGAATCTCGTGTCTCGTTTTCCGTGTCAAACTTTCTGCTCATAATGTACCTTTTGTAAATCACACCAAAACTCATTTTTGACCAAAAAGCTCATCTAAAACACATCTAATATGACATATAATTTATACTTAACCCACTTAATTATTTTATAACATTGATTAACTAATCGGCGCAAGATCTTATAGATTTCATCACATGCATAAATCGAAAACTAATCGAATCATAAAAACAATGATTAACTAGTAAATAAAATACTTACATAGCAATAACAAAACTCGACTACGGTTCCCCCTTGCTTGAACCGTACGGACGAGACACCAACAACCCAAACCGGGAACTTTTTCGATCAAACCACTTGCTTGAAACACTAATCTATCAATGATAAACACACCCTTATACTCGAAACCCCCCAAGAACGAACCAAAAATCTAACTTCTTCAAAACTTAATGCATGTGCATTTTCTTTAGTGGGATATGTAGGTATTGATGTGGGGATTAATATTTTCAAAGTGGATCGTTGTGCATGTCGGAAAAATTGACGATGGTGGTGGTGGTTCATGGTGGCCGGTCGTAGGAGGAGAAAGAGAGACATAGGAGATGAAATTTTTCTAAAGGAATAAAATGGAAGTATAAGCTTTCTTTTATAGAAAATTAGTTTAGCATTTTAGCACTTTTAGTCCTTGGTCTTTCCAAGCTTTATAGAAAATTATTTCGGTCCATAACCGGCCATAGGTTCGGGTTTATACTTCTGTGACTAAGTTTATTTCCGTCACATTTAATTTGGTTTAAAACTTTTATTAAAATGTGTATATTTTTAAAACACAAGTCCGGCTCAAGACAAGGAACAAAAGACGACATTCGTGAAAATAATAAATTTACGATCTTAAAAATAATAATGAGACACGTCGTAAATTTTTACGATACTTAAAACGATTAACGAACACGCGGTCAAATGTCGACTCGCGAAACGTCAAAAATAAATATTTTAAATTTCCGTTCGCAATAAAATACGAAAATAATTATTTACGACAAATAAAATTTTAAATGTCGACTTTTGTTTACGAAAACTCGTAAAATAATAATAATGACGTCGAACTCGCGATCGTCATACGCGTCGTGAAACTCGGGTTGTTACAGTTGATCATTCTACAATCTTTCACCAGAAGTACCATTCCAACAAGGCAGCTGAAGCACACATACATGGCCATAACGACGGAATAGACATGTGTGTTCGATCACATCCTCATTTGAATTTAACCAACGGTTAGGATGAAGAATGATATAGGGTAGGAACCTTCTAACTTTCACCAAAAGTCGTAAACCAACGAGGCAGCTAAGACATGCATACATGGCCGTAACGACGGAATAGACATGCACGCTCGAACAAGTCCTCATTCGCGTAAAACCAACGGCTAATCATTAGGTGAGAGGGAAGTAAATTGTTGTTAAATAAAAATAAAGAAACAAATAGATTAAGACTAATATACAAGTTGCTAGACACTTTTTTCCCGACCGTTACCATGATTAAGACACAACTATTTACAATGTCTTGATCATAGATAAAAAACAACAACCTAAGTTGGCGTTCCCGTAACGATCAACTTCCCAAACATCCCAAAACTTTACATACTCTACAAGGTAAGTGGCGATATCTTCCACTTTGTACAATACTTTACATCGTTGATTTTTTAGACGTATCAACGAATAATCGATCCTTCATGTAATTCCTTCAGTAATGCTCTTTGCGAAACGATTATCTTCAAACTTTCTTTCTCTCTCTTTTTGTATTTTTTCTCATTTTTTCGATTTTTTTTGCTAACTATTCTTCAAATATCAATGTAGTTTCACCATCTTCACGATCATAATAATTCCGGATAATTTCTTCGATAGTTCCTTCGTTCTTCGGATTCACCATTAATTGTGACGGTAGTAAAATCACATGAGTTTTGACTACTAATATTCATTCCCATTTGCAATGTGCAAATTTCCAACTGCACCAAAGATAGAAAATGACACAAGACTCGAGAAATACAAAATTTACACTTTAAGCAACTAGCAATTGTAAATTAAACTTAATCAAACATGGTAGGTTACGAAACAAATAGTTTGTGTAAATTCCTAAAGGATTGGATCTACGGGTTGTTCTAATGGATCATCACTCTAAAGATAAGAGTGGAAAAGGGTTTAAACAGGAGGTTAACTAACCGGTATAGTTAGTTAATAAGCAACATGTAAAGGCGATTTAGGTGTAATCCTAAAATTTACCAATTTAAACAAGTTACTCTATCTAAATCCATAGTACTCATCATTGTGGTCTCGAGTGATATACCAAGCCAAGTTCTGAAGTCTACAACATCACCGACACACTCATATTTTGTGGAATTTGGGTAAACATTTTTTTGTACTCACAAAATACTTATGGAAGAAGTATATAAGCCTTGTGTACAACCACAAAGAAGATTGAATCCAAACATGAAGGAGGTTATGAAGAAATAAGTTATCAAACTTCTAGATGCTCGTATAATTTACTGTTGGGAATTATTGATTTGATGATACAAAAGAACTTGCTTAAAAGGATAAAAAATAAAACAAATGGATCAAAGTCGACAATATGGAATTCTACAAAAGATGGAGGATTCTAAAAGATTTTCTTAAAAGATAAAGATCAAATATTAGGAAAAGATTTAGTTTCCTATTACAATTAAGATTCCTTTGTAAGTCTTATGGACTATATATATAAAGAGATCCTTAGCTAGACAGTTGTTTTATTTGGCCTTTTTTTCTAGACGTTATTAAGGTGTTTAATCATGTAGAAGGATAACACCAACGATCTCACCACTTGAGATCGTTTAGCCCTAAGATCAAAGGTGTCTTTGATCCCTGTTACAGTTAGGTAACACGTTCTATCATGATCAAATAGAATTGGGGCTTATATGTATTGTAAACCTTGTTCAATAACATTGTTCTTGTTCTTATTCTGTTGTGCAACATACAAACTTTGTTATTTTCATTCTTATTGATCCTAGATGAGTTTATAACCGATCTTCACAATTGGTATTAGAGCCTGGTGGCTCATGATATCTAGGATCTACAAGGTTTTTCAGAAAAGAGTTTCGGTTTTTTGTTTTCGGTAAATAGGTTGTAATTCTGTTATATTAGAAACCCTAATTCGGTAAAGCAGTAAGTATAGGTTTAGGTTTTTTATGATAAGTGTTTCACGTTCTTGGTGCGATTTAAATATTCCAGACCTTTGGATCTGCATATTCTTGGTTCGTGATTTAATTTGGATCTCTTTCGTGCTGTTATTGGTTATATCCATATGATAATCTGCTTGGTGATATGTGGATTACGAATGGAAAAATGAGAACCATAAAGATTGTAATTATTGCTGCTGTGAGGCTTTTGGAAGAATGATGGTTTCGACATGCTGATGCTTATAGCCATAATCTTGATAACTTTGAAGGTTTTGTGCGATCAAGCATTAAAGCAACCAAGATATTCAGTTTAAAGTCTTATATAGTTCGGGTTTGTTGATCGATTTTATTGCTACAGGTTTCAGCAAGCAAATGAGATTTTGAAGCAGTTCCAAACAACAAGGTTAGTGGTTTTGTTTTTCTTGACGTCATAAAGAAGGAAACAGGTGTGTTCAACAATAAAGATTTTTGGGTTTTGGAGATTCATCTAAAATTGTTTTATTGGAGATTGAGTGCTCATCTGCTAGTTTGATTGGATTAGAGGATTCACTGACATCAGTTGGTATTTAGGATCCTTATTGCATGATGTGCTACATGTACTTTTAGGATTGAACATGGTGTTTATTTATTGGTAGTTGATCGTGACTTGAAACCTTAATTACTTAGGGTTTGTTTATCAAGTATTATTTGAAGTCATGCTTAATACTGTGTATGTGCTTGACGTGCTGTGGGTGTAAAAAATAGAAGCAGGTATTACTTGTGCTAAAACAAGTCTATAAAGTGAAAGTTTGCTTGATGCTTCAAGACATACACAGATACTTATAAAAGATGTAGAATGTTAAGCTGCTGATGTATTTTTGAGTTGGGTTTTAAATGGGCCAAGAGCAGACTTTGTATAAGGCCCATTGATGAGGTTTATAGATTGAATGAGTGTCCGTGATTTTGATAAGTCAAGAGCACTTTGATATCCTCGGGCATATCAAGAATTATAAAGTCTATTGGGAAAGTAAATTTGCCAATTCTTACTAGTACGTTTTCAGCTATTCCATTTAGATATTTCACAGTCCTATCTGCTAATTCCACTGTCAACCTAGTGTGAGCTAATTCGCCTAATCCTAAGTTAAGGTAGGTCGAGAGAGGCATAACACTAACGATAGCTCCTAAGTCAACAAGGGCATTGTCAAAGCAAGTATTATTAATAAAGCAAGGTAAAGTGAAACTCCTTGGGTCTTTCTCCTTTCAAGGTATGGCGTTATTGATATGTGAAGCTCCATAAGCTTCCATAAATTTTGGTCCATAGATACTTTCTTCTTCTTCACAGTAATGATTATCCAAACGACTTGGAAAAGGAATCGTCGTTTGTGTTGACTTGTACAACAGTGTACTATTCTGTCTAGTGGATACGGCGTATTGGGATGATCCAATACGACGTATCGAGTATGAATCAGCTTTAATAGTGGTTGAAATTAACTTGACTTGGTCTCTCGGGTTCGTTTCAGTTGAGCTTGGTAGGCTTCCAAATCCTCTTTCTTGTAGAACCTTGCTCATTTGCCTGATTTGTATTTCTAAAGTTTTGATTGATGCTCCTTGGTTCCTTATGGCAGCATCTGTCGTAGCTCGGATTTCTTTAATCAAATTGGAATTTTCTTCGTGTCTCTTCGCTGATTCACTCATGAATTTGCTCAGGGTATCTTCCATAGATTGCCTTTGTTCTTGGTATGAAGGATTTGCGTTGTTCCTTTGATAGTACCCTGGAGCTGTCGCTCTATATCCCCCTCTTTGAAAAGGTACACTAAATTGCGTGTAGTAAGCTTCTTCTAGGGTTTTCACTTCTTCTTTTAGTGGGAAATCTTTGGTGTAATGTGGTCTTTTGCATTGTTCACATCCTACTTGAGTTGCATAAACTTTTTCATTCACCTTCTTGATCTCTCTTCCTAGATTGTTCAGTTGTGCTTGTATAGCAGCCAGTCCGTCAGAAGTCTCGGTACTTGTTCCTCTAGATGTTCCATTATGCCATTTTTGAGAGTATTCTGCCATTTCTTTGATGGCCTTTTTAGCATCTTTGGCTAAAAGGGGAGGGAACTGCACCTCTTGAGTTAAGAATCTGTCATGTTGGAATATCCAACCCATTGTAGAACAAAATTACCTCTTACATCTTAGTCAAATAGTGTTGAGGACACTTCATAAAGAGTTCTTTAAAGCGCTCCCATGCTTTTATAAAGAGATTCATCGGCTCTGCTAAAATTTGTTGATTTACACCATTTTCCTTTAGCAGTTCGACCAGGTGGCAATGATTTTTCAAAAACTTAGTATTCAAGATCTTCCCAGTGATCAAACTAGTTGGTTTGTTTCTTATCCAATGACTTGCGACTCCAGTTAATGATATTGGGAAGACTCAGAGCATTAGTTAATCCTCAATGATGTTAGGAACATGGAATAAGTCAACTACTTCGAGAACTTTCTCAATGTGTTCATTTGCGTGCTCATTATCTGAACCGCTAAATGTGTTTTCTCGAAGCTCCTTAACCAATTGGCCTTTCAGTTCAAATTGATCTTTGTTATCAATTTTAGGCCTAGCGACTCCCGATCCATAGTCCGTTCGGGTCTTGCTCGTGTATTGCTCCATGGTTTCCGCCATTGATTCTGCTTCTTCTTCCTCCGAGTATTCTTGGTCAGAAAGTAGATTGAAATCAGGCAATCTCGATTCGTCAAGACTTAGAGTTTTGAAGTGTCTCCTTGATGATCGAAATTCTCGTTCAGGTTTGTAGAACTCCTTGTCATGCACTACCTGAACAAGGGATAAACAATCAGTAGGATTTGTTCCGAAGAAAGATAGAAACAATTTAGCACAAAAATCAATTATAGAAAACTTAGAATATGCTTCTGTTCCAGATGATTGATATGTCGTATCCAATGGAAGTAGATATGCCATATTAATCTGTTAGGATGAATACGCTGTATTGGACAAAAAGTTAGATACGTCGTATCCGGTGGAAGTGGATACGCCGTATTCAGCTATCGATCAGAACAATGTATTTAAGAAAAACAATTAAATACGCAAACAATTCAACACACAAATATACAAGCAAACAATTAAAGACAAATATACAAAATATTACAGAATATACAAGAATATACACTAATCTAAATTACACTAATCCTAAGGGTTAGATCTAATCTAATGTTAAAAACCAAAATATCAAATAAAAATCAAGATTAATTTTCACTCCCCGGCAACGGCGCCAAAAACTTGATGTGTCGTTGTGTGGTGTATTTTTTATTGATTCAAGTTTTAAATTTATATTTGGCCGACAAAACCAAAAACAACACTTTAACGGGAATTGTACCTGATCGGTAGTAGTTTCGTGGTAAGTAAGGTGTCGAACACTTGAAGCGAGGTTAAATCTATCAATTTAATTAATATATTGGTTATCTAATCTATGTTAATTCTATTCTATTCTAAACCTATGTCAGTCCTAGTCCTAATTCTAACAGGAAAAGGGGGTTTTCAGCCTGAGAGACTGGCATGGTTTGGTTGGTGACTACAATCAATTCAAGGCACTTTAACCCACGCTAGCTAATTAACAAAAGATAAAAGAGCGGTCGAGCCAAATTTAAGAAAACTGTATTAACCATTATTAATCCGATTAGAAAGTTGGTTTGTTTATTAAGTGCAATGATTTCTTCTCTCGAGGCGGCATATCATTTTTAAGACTTAGGCGTTTTTAACACCCCCAAATTTCACGCAGCGGAATATACAACATTGGGTGTTAATTCATAGTACAATTGCACACAGATATAGAAAACGACTCGAAAAGAGGCGTTTAAAAACATTGTTCCATTTGAAGAAATTTCAGAGTAATTGAACATACGTCCCACAGGATCGTTACCAAAAATTCATAACATAAGTTTTTCCAAATCATGGATGATTAGTTTGATAAAATGGAACAAAATACAAGTTCTTTAAAACTTTAGCGCAGACTCCTCGTACACAGCATCCATCACCCTTGGTTACCTGAGATAAACATGCTTAAAAAGTCAACAAAAATGTTGAGTGAATCCATAGAGTTTGTAAGAGATAAAAGAGAACACAAGTTTTGTTCATCGTGTGACTTGTTGTACGGACAAGCCATTAATCAAGTTTCTATTGCAATAAGCTCATGACACCGAAGCCTTGACGTTAACACATATCTTGTATGTAAATATTGTTGCCCCATTAATTAGAGTATTATTGCCTTATACCTTTTTTTTAAATTACAAATGCCCCGTGACAGGCCGGTAGCTCGGAAAGGATTCGATTTATACCCCCTGGACAGGGCTTGCAACCCCAATAGATCTATTTACTTGTCAACTAGCGCTTAACCATTATAGGTTAATTAATAGTGCTTGATGTGGGGTCTTTTGGCAATAAGCTACTTATTGCACATTAATCTTCATATTCAAGTCCAGCATACACTAAAGTTTCTTGTGCTCAGTTATAAATACAGAATGTATTCCTCGCCGGGGTTTTTGTTATACATGTTTATAATGTGAAAGGCAGAGCTATGGAACTCACCGTTAAGAGCAATTAGATCAGATGTATATCAAGTCTTGAATTGAGCGGGAAGTATCCTAGGCACCTCCTTATACATCGTGACGCGTTTTTAATTAGTAGAAAGTAATAATACGTAAAAATTAAACATGTGTTCATGAGATGTGTTTCCAAGATAAGCATGGCATTTCACTAGGACTTCCCCAAGTCCCTTTTAATCCCAAATTGACTTGTGACCTGGTATTATAGGCAAATAAACATCTACCAAGTTTCGGCTTCAAATTATTATTTTATCACGGTGTACTATACGTTTTACAATTTTTAGACTAGACGTAAAAACTAGGTTTCTGAATTTGACTTGACTTCACGGACTCATATCTCCTAGCTCACAAATGTTCTATATGTGAGGCTTACACCCCTGGAAATCTATTTGTGTCTAGTTTCCAGAAAGGTAAGTCTCATAATTTACAAAGTCTCGTAACTATATGAAAAGACCTTTTGACACTGGTGTCCAACAAAGAAAGTTATTTTTTTTTTTACCTTTTCTCAAAATGGCCATAAATCCCAAACCAAGATAGCAATGAAGGTGAGGTCAAAGGCTATGGTTTCCTTATGATGTCTACTACTGACCCATTCAAAAAGATCTATTATTTTATGGCAAAAATTTAGAGTTTAACTCGTATTCCAAACACATGTCCAGATTTGACCTCTTTTCTTGTTTTGGCCATAACTCACTCATCCTAAGGAGTTGGTTGAGCATCCAACTATCCTAAGATGCTAAGACATGTATCTTTCCATTCATGTATTTTAATCATATTCTCCAGTCCAAAAATATTTAGAAAATCATACGTTTTGCTACTGTTCTCAAAACAGTCCCAATATTTCAACTTGTAACCTTTTTTTAAACATCATTTTAATTATCTAAGACCTAACCCAATGCCATAACTAATCTAAAACACCCTCAAGAACATAATCACATGTATATATCCAGAACTTAACATCCATTTTCATGGATTTAAAATTAAAGAAAACAAGAAATAAAAAGGTAGAACAATTAAAAGAGGAGGATTAAGGGCTACAAATATTGATGTTTAAGGTAGTGGAATCAACCAAGAACACCCTTTCTTGTGTTGGCTGAATTCGAACCAAAGAAACCCAAGATTAACAAGCTTCTAATCTTCTTCTAATGAGGATAATACTCTCCTAACAAAACCCCAATCAAAACCCTCAAGAAAACCTAAGAAAACAAGCCCTAAACTCCTTCAAATCTTCAAGAAATTGCACCAAACTTTGCAAGAGACTTATGGATGGTGTTAAGAAGATAAAAATGAGTAGGAAAATTTTGTGTGATGGTGGTGGTGATGGTGCTAGAATCGGCAGCAATGGGGAGGAAGAAGGGAGAAGAGATTTGAAAATCTTGTGAAATGAAAAGGTTTTTGCATGTCATGGAAAATAGAGTGTGATAATTGTGTTTATAGAAAAGAGAAGTGTGGTTGAGTGTGGGAGTGGTGTAGCCGGCTTTAGGGCCTTGGGGGAGGGAAAAATTATATATATATTTTTTTGATTTTTAGTTATAGGTTTAATTAAAGTGTAGTGTGAAGTTAAATTAAGAAAAGGTAAGGATTTAAGGTGAAAACGCGAGTTTTAGCAAGAATTTTCGTAAACGCGAATCACAACGGAAAATGAAAATGAGGAAAATTATAATCGTCGAGGGATATTATGAGAATATTAAATCACTTACGATGCGAAGACGGAATAGATTTCTAATTACGGCTTACGCAAAGCTAAAAACGAGAAAATCTTACTAAATCGGGTAAACGTAAAATTAATAACTCGCTTAAAAATGAAAATAGAAATAAAGCTCGGAGTAAATAATGACCTTAAGTACGGAATGTTACATCCTCCCCTCCTTAAGGGAGCGCCGTCCCGGTGCTCGATTTCTCAATCTTGTCTTCTTATCACTCGAGAAAAGATGCGGGTAATTTCTTTTGAAGAAATCTTCTCTTTCCCAAGTGTATTCTGGACCTCGTCTAGAATTCCATCGTACCTTGACAATAGGAATTCGACTTTGCTTGAGCTGCTTCACTTCGCGGTCCATGATTTCTACTGGTTCCTCAATAAAGTGCAATTTGTCGTCCAGTTGAATCTCTTCAAGAGGGATAACCAAGTTTTCATCCGCTAGACATTTCTTGAGATTCGAAACATGGAAGGTGTTATGAATTCCATGGAGTTTATCAGGAAGCTCCAACTTGTATGCCACGGGACCAATTCTTTCTATGATTTTGAATGGCCCAATGTACCGTGGACTCAGCTTACCACGTTTCCCAAAGCGAATTACGCCCTTCCAAGGCGATACCTTTAACATGACCATGTCACCCACTTGAAATTCCATCGGTTTACGTCTAACATCCGCATAACTTTTCTGGCGGCTTCGAGCAGTCAACAACCGATTTTTAATCTGCACTATCTTCTCAGTTGTCTCCCGTATCATTTCTGGACCTGTGAGTTGGCTATCTCCAACCTCACTCCAGCAAACTGGCGATCTACACTTTCGCCCATATAAAGCTTCGAATGGTGCAGCCTTAATGCTCGCATGATAACTGTTATTGTAGGAGAATTCGACTAATGGCAAATGTCGATCCCAACTACTACCAAAATCAATTACGCATGCCCGCAACATGTCCTCCATCGTCTGAATAGTTCTCTCGCTTTGACCATCAGTCTCTGGGTGGTAAGCAGTGCTCATATCCAGTTGGGTTCCCATCGCTTCTTGCAGTGATTTCCAAAATCTTGATGTAAACAAACTGTCTCTATCAGAGATAATTGACGTAGGCACGCCATGCTTACATACAATTTCTTTTAAGTATAATTGGGCGAGTTTCTCTATACTGTCAGTCTTTTTCATCGGTAAGAAATGAGCAAATTTGGTTAATCGGTCGACAATAACCCAAATGGAGTCATAACCACTTGGCGTTGTTGGAAGTCCTGAGATAAAATCCATGGTTATTTTCTCCCACTTCCACTCTAGGATTTCAGGTTGTTGAAGTAGACAGGATGGCTTTTGGTGCTCAGCCTTTACCTTGGCACATGTCAAACATTTACTGATATAGGTGGCGATCTCAGCTTTCATGTTCGACCACCAATAAAGCTTCTTTAAGTCTTGATACATCTTGTCTGACCCCGGGTGAATGGAATATTTAGATTTGTGCGATTCATGCATGATCAAATCCCGTAATCCTCCAAATAATGGTAACCAAATTCGCCCTTCAAAGCATTGGATTCCATCAGAACGGCTCTCAAATATCGGCTTAATCAGCCTTCCAAGATTTTCAACTTCACGTTTTCCTTTTTCATTACATCAGTTTGAGCATTTAGTATTCTCTCAGGTAAATTGGTGTGTACCATCATTACCAAAGATTTAACCCTTATTGGTTCTCTATCCTTTCGACTCAAGGCATCGGCCACTACATTGGCCTTACCAGGATGGTAACGGATTTTGCAATCATAGTCACTCAAAAGTTCAATCCATCGCCACTGTCTCATGTTGAGTTCTTTTTGATCCAGAATGTACTGTAGACTCTTATGATCTGTGTACATAGTACACTTAGTACCATACAAATAATGTCTCTAGAGTCTAAGTGCAAACACTACAGCACCCAGTTCTAAATCATGGGTCGTGTAGTTTTCCTCATGTTTCTTCAGTTGTCGAGAGGCATATGCTATCACCTTTTCCCTCTGCATCAGAACAGCTCCAAAACCTTTGTGCGACGCATCGCAGTACACAACGAAGTTTTCAGTTCCCTCAGGCAAGGCTAGGATAGGAGCGGAACATAACTTCTGCTTCAAAGTTTGGAATGCCTCATCTTCTTCCGTACCCCATTCATACTTTTTGTTCTTCTTGGTTAATTTAGTTAGAGGCTTGGAAATTAACGAAAAACCCTTAATGAATCTTCAGTAATATCTGGCTAAACCTAAAAATTGTCTGACTTCTTTCGGTGTTGTCGATGCAGACCAATTTCGGATAGCCTCAACCTTCACAGGATCCACGTGAACACCTTTATTGTCGATCATGTGACCGAGAAATTACACCGACTCAAGCCAAAAATCGCACTTCGAGAATTTTGCGTACAATTGCTCATTCTTGAGTAACTCTAAAATGATCTTCAGATGTCTTTCGTGCTCTTCTTTATTCTTGGAGTAGATAAGTATGTCATCAATGAATACGATCACAAATTTATCGAGGTATGGCTTGCACACTTGATTCATTAGATCCATGAATACCGCAGGAGTGTAGGATCGATATTCCTTATTGAAACACTGATATACTGTCAACTATGCGGAATCTAGTTGGCAGTACTTAAGAAGAACTTCTCTAATTCGGAGTTGGTGATAACCAGACCTAGATCGATCTTCGAGTATATGCTGGAACCTTGAAGTTGATCAAACAGGTCGTCAATCCTCGGAAGTGGATACCGATTCTTGACTTCAACTTATTTACGATCGCGATAAATCGATGCACATACGGAATGATCCTCCTTCTTCCCTAACAACACACTGTAGCTCCCCAAGTGAAGAGCTCGGGCGAATAAACCCTTACTCTAATAGTTTTCCTTCAATTGATCCGATAATTCTTCATTCAGCGGTGCCAAACGGTATGGTGCACGCGCGACAGGTGCAGCACCGGGCACAAGCTCAATTCTAAACTCGACTTGTCGAGATGGTGGGAGTCCTGGCAAGTCATCTGGAAACACTTCAGGAAAGTTGCGAATCACTGGCACATCTTGCAACTGTTTCTTTGACGGTTCTTTCTCTGTCACTTGAGCTAAGAACAACTGGGATCCTCTTTCTATGTATTTTCTGGCTTTAATGCAGGATATCACCTTCAATCGTGACGCACAACTATCACCCTAACAACCTAATATCTGGTTTCTTGTAAGGCAACATGTACTTCCTTTCTTCTTACCACAACAGAACATGACGGCGTCGTGGTTCCTACCAACCAATCCATTCCAATTTTAAATCGAATTTACCCAACTCTATATGGCATGAGATCAAGTCAAAATAGGTGGTTAAGTAATTCAGAGACAACCCTTCAGAAACAGTGTTGGTGCATACACTTTCCCGTCGGCTTAGTTCGGACATTCAGTAACTAGTACTTAATTTGGCTTGTATAATATAGTAAATGGCTAAGTTAGCATCCACAAAACTTTTATCCGCTCCCAGAAACGCGAACATAATTTGTAACAAAACGATTATTCAATAAGAACGTACCAGTCAACGACATTCGGCCCTTGTTGTGTTTCGGCATCACAGAACGACATAACGCTTAGACCTCGCCCATCTCACCTTGTCGATCAGCTCTCTTTGGGGCATGCAATTGCTCATGAGGCCTCTTTCACCACATTCGTAACAAACTACAGTTGATCGAGCATTAGAACCAAGAGCCACATCCTAGCTTCTGCAATCTTTTTCCTTATGTCCCCATTTTTCACATTTGTAGCACTTTGGTGGGCAACTAGCCAAAATGACATATCCCACAAACGGTTTAAATTGGAAGTAACCCAGTTTGGTTTTGTTTCCCGCATTTTGATTAGTGGTTAGAGCCCTAGCATTTCCATTCTTGATTGTTGTTCCCTGGTTTATGGCGGCTGTTGTTTATCGGGTAATTACCCCGTTGATGTTGTTGTGTTGTTGTTAGTTTGTTCTCCCCATTTTCTCTTGTTTGCTCTCAGCAAATTTCTTTCAGCCTTGCTTGTAACTTCAGCTCCATTTAAGGTATGAGCCATACGGACAGCTTCATTAAGATCAATAGGTCTAGAAGAAGTTGTTTCTCCTTTAAATGTTTCAGGCAAACCTACACGTACGTAAATGCCTCCTCTTTCTTCTTTTCGGCTCGGAACCATTTCGGGCATAGCAGGACATTCATTGAAAACCTTGGGTGTAAGCTGCAATATTGGAATCTTTCACCCTCAAGTTCCACATTCTCAACTCCATTCTTTGATCTCTTCTGGCTGACAAAATCCCTCTCTCACATTATTTCATATCATTCCAAGACTTTTGCATTACCACCTCAACCCCAAAGTGCGACTTGAGATTTCACCAGCAAGGCTCGACCCCTGAAGTGTAGCTGCGGCAAGAACTTTACCCTCGTATCTTTCTGCACATTCACTGATGCTGAAAACACTTTTCTTTTTTCTCGAACCAACGCTTAACATCACACAGCACCTTCGTTGCCCTAGGGGAAACATGGGGTTACATTTATGAAACTTGAGTATGTACATTCACGAGCATGGGCGTGGTGCCCCCCTTGACCCTTGAGACAATTTTCCCCCGCTATATACCTCTCACTCCCGGGGTTCGCACGCTCCAATAGTATTTTCTTCTTGAAGCACACGATGAGAGCAAGTGCTGCAGCAACCCTATCAGAAACAAGCTTCTCAATGGCGGCTTGGGTCATCATTCTTGGCGGCATGATTCTGTCATATCATGAAGAAAACTCAATGAGTATTCAAACAATGGTATAACTATAACATGTATAAGCAATCAATTCCAAGGCAAACAGAATAATCACACATGTATAACAATCAAAGCCCAAAAGAAATCACAACACATCATATAGATAATCAAAGATAGTAATTCTTCGTCCCATACCACAAAGATAGTACAAGGTTGCATGGTTTTTTAACCAAAATATGACAAAGTCATTACAAGCAAAGTACCAAGTCTAACAACCGACATGCCCGGTTTAGTGATAGCAAAATAAAGAGACTACAATGATCCTACACTACAGATGATAATGTGGGGATCCAGGTGGATGTGATGGCTGTGGTTCACTTGTAGTAGCAGCATCATCTTCCTCATCTCTAGTGGCAGCATCTCTAACCATGACATAAGGATCATCATGTCGAGGACGACGAGTAGGACGAGGAGAAGGATCATCAGAGTCAGTACGATCAACAGGAGTCACTGGAGTATTGTTGCCACATATGGCCCTTTCACGGTAATGTCTAAAACGGGTGTAGGTCCACTGCACCTCAAAGGACCACTGCTCTCATATTATGGTGGTGCCATGACAAGCGAGTCACTAATCCTCTGTAGTAGACTCTAAACATCTCTTCAATTTCTATATCTTCCGGTCACCCTTCACAACTCTCGAACTTGATCTTACCAATGTGCACACAATCTTCCTGAGTGCAATGTTGACCCTTAATTTGACCTCTTAAATCACATCAATTTCTGCCAAATACGTGTCCATCACACTGAGCTATTCAGTTCCGAGTATTCAGTGTTAGCCCGGTTAAACATCTGTTGACTAAGGCCCTTGACTTGGCGATGTAGAGTGTTGATATCTCTTGCTGTAGGGCCAGGAGCAAAAACCCGTCGAGAAGGTCCAGTACCCACATAGACGGTACCCGAGAATGGGCGCACAGAGGTAAATGGTACCCTAGTGATTGGGTACCAACGTAGGCAGCATCATCCTCCTGCTCATGATCCATCAGGAGTAGGAGCAACTGCCCTATCCTCCGGACTCGTTCTGGAAAATCTGGTGGTGGTAGGTTGAGGGGATCAACCTCCTCTAAGGTATGATGGACCTCAAGCATCATCAACATCATTATTTTTCTTTTTCTTCCTCTATCCTCTGGATCTTCTTCCTCTTCTTCTTCTCTTCATCATCTTCGAGTTTCCATCCGTTTCATGATTTACCAATCTGGTGGAGAATTTGGTGAGATCAAACATAATGTTAAATGGTCGAGGCTCGGCGCGAGCTCAGGTTGCTCTACGGATTTGTCTTCGTGAAGATCCTCAACATGATTAGGAAGGTAGATTAGCCATGAATAATCTATAAATCATGCAAAATATTTCCGTAAGGTCACTATAAAAAATATTATATGAAGTAATAACTTATGCAAATAAGCAAATGCATGACGATGCTTCCATGAATGACGTGATGAACGATAATAACCAAATAATAATGATAATATTTGTTTATGTAAATGAATTACATTTATAAATGTAAATAAAGCAAAAAGTTTTCCAATGCTTATATCGCATAAGCATGATAATCTATGATATATCGTAACATATCAAAATATTTATCATATAAATATTCTTAATAGCAATGCAGCCCAGAATGTGCATAAGTACTTAAATAGAATCATAAGCTTGTCGTTGACGAGGCCAACGAGGAGTCTTAGCGTGCTAAGAAAAAGTTATAGTTTAGGTTTTTGAAAAAACCGCCTAGTTCTCTATACACCTTAAGCTCTTGATAACATCTTTTAACACCCCAAATGTCATCGCAGCGAAAACCAACAGTTTGGGTTGTTAAGTCATAGCACAACAACATAAGAATATAAAGAACGACTCAAAATGAACGTTTAAAACAATAACACACATTGCCCATTCATGAAAGAGTCAGAGTTGAAACATGTCCGCAAATCTCCACCATACAACATCATACAAAAGTTTTTAAAATCATAACACCAAGTGATTTTGATGAATGGAACCAAAACAAGTTTTAATCAAAACATTTCACGCTAAACTCCATTCGCCACTCCAAGCCATCAACCTTGATTACCTGAGATAAAACATGCTAAAAAGTCAACGAAAACGTTGAGTGAATCCATAGAGTTTATATAAATAAAAAGTGAACACAAGTATTTTTAATCATCGAAAACTTGTGGATCAAACAAGTTTAATCACTAATGCATTAAGCTCATGCCACCGAAGCCTTAACCAACACATTATAAATGTGTAATCACATGCCCCCACAACTAGGTAATATTGCAATATACCTAAGAAAATTCTCAATACAAAATGTCCTTTAGGGGTGATCGCGCCATGGATGTCACAACCCCAGACAGGGCAGTCACGGCCCAATAGATCTATTTAATGTACTAGCGCTCACCCATCATAGGGGCAATTACCAGTGCATGAAATTGAAGGGGCCTTTCTGCAATAGGTACTTATGCAATTAGTTCACAATCGGGTCCAGCAACCATAAATCACTTGTGTTCAATTTATAAAACTAGCATGTATCTCCCTCGCGGGGTTTATGAAAACATTTATAAGTAGAAAGGCGAGGCTATGAACTCACCGAGATATCAAAGAGATCAGAAGTATAATAAGTCTTGAACAAGATAAAATCCCTTACGCACCACCTAAAATACGTGACGCGTCTTAGTATAATATACAAGTAAAATAATACGTAAGAAAAGTTTGACGAATATAGGATATGTTCCAAAGATATGCGCAACATGTCTTCTTGACTTAACTAAAGTATTTTGACTCCCAAATTGACATATGACCTGTTCTTATATGTAATTAAACATCTACCAAATTTCGCCGTCTAATTCCAATTTTAGGTATGATTATCTATACATTTGCCATTTTTAGTCAAGACGTAAAATCGCAATTCTGGAATTAGCTCATTTTAGGGGCCTGTAATCTACCAACCTAAAAATGGAATAACATCAAGGTTTGACACCCTGGAAAGTCCCTTGAAGTCTAGTTTTCAAAACATTAAGCCAATCACATATAATATCATTTACCAAATCCCATGGGAAATATATTTTTACTAACCCTAATCAAAACAGACAGATTTGACTGAATTTCTTTACTTTTGCATTTTAACAAACTCCCTAACTAGGATAAGCAATGGATGTGGGGCCAAGTGCTATAGCTTTCCCTATGAGTCTAGTATTGACCCATGCTTTTAACATCCAAAACATTTAAAACTCATTAACCTGGTGTTTAATACGTTTTTCTTAACCAAAGTCCAGATACTGACCCATTTTAAGTAATTTGACCATATCTCACTTCAATAATAATAATTGGTTGATCATCCAACTATCACATCATGCCAAGACATATATCTATCCACCCATAACTTTTGTTTACAGACCCTAAGCCAAAAGTTTTGAGAAAACAACTCGTTTTGCTACTGTTTCAGAACAGCCTCTATAAAATCCAACCAAACCTATTTCGAACATATTAAAACACAATCAACAACACTTATGCAAAGCACAACACATATCCTAAACATATCCATACTCATACAATATACATTTTTATAGGCAAGTAATAATATTGAAATAGTCTCATAAGAAAATATAGGAAGAGTAAGAAAGATGGCTCACTACAATGATCACCCAAAATAGTTATTAACAACTAATTTTCCTAGCCACCAAGCTTCACTAGGACCTCATTTCTTTAACATGCATGACCATCTTCATATTATTCTTTTTAAATCAGCCCCAAATATGTATAACTTCCTTGAAAATACCCTTTAATCACTTCAAAAAGTATAGGAAACCATACTAGGTAGTCACATTCACTAGTAGGTTATTATTTGATTAGTAAAATTTGATGGAAAGGATGTTGTGTTGTTGATGAATTCGGCAAAAGGGAAGAACAAAGGAGATGTATAACTCTTTTTTTTGTGTGTGTGATAGAAATGAATGGAAGGAGTGAAGTGTGAGTTTGGTATAATGTATGCATGCAAGGGACTTAAGACACTTGTCTTAGTCCTTGCACCTCATCTTGCCACGCCTCATATGAGGTGGTGGTGAGGAGTTTAAGTTTAAATTTTGTAAACTTTGATGTTTAGGGTATAAATTTTAAGATAGGTAGGTAGTTTTGAGGCTAACGGGTATCAACGTAAAATAAAACGAGAGTTAAGGCGAAACCACGAGGTAAAAACGAATATGATAAAAATAATTTTACATTAAACGGAATACTTTTCTGAAAAGTTTAATTTACGTACGGTTCAAGACGGATAATTGTTTTTAAGCATAGCTCGAAATAAATTAAAACGACGATTTCAATAAAATGTCTAAATGTAAATAAAAGTAACTCAATAAAATTTATAAATAAATTATGAGATTAGAAATAGTAGTGACCTTAAATACGGGGGTTTACAAACCACAAATTCAAACACAATTTCTTTCTACCACTGATCGATCAATTAGTAATCTTTTTGATACCGACTTATCAATATTGACTCTTTGCCTGATAATCACTTCACTTGGGTGGTGACAATAAACCACCGAAGCTTTGAAAAACATTTGATGATTCATATGGAAAAGCAAATGGAACTTTATATGATGAATAGGACCACATGGTAGAAGATCCAGGCTTCCTTTGAGAAATCCCTCTCTGCCATCAATCACAGTGTGATGGTGTAACAAGACTTAAGGAATATACTTACATAGCTCACCCGTACAGAAGGCCATTCAAGCAGATTATGACATCAAAGTAATAATATCATTCTCTAAGGCCTTCCAACAGAAATCTAATGCTCTTGTCATCAACACGGTAGCCAAGATTCTTTGGAGAATATTAACTGCTCATAGCAAAGGAACGTTTTTAACAAAGCATGACGAGAGTGTAAATGTACGATGAATTTGAATAATTCACTTACAAGAAAGAGAGTCTTACATAGACTACTTGAGATTCACACTGATACTAATGATATGGAACATCAACAAGATGCCACTGGAGCAATTTCAAGTTAATACCAAGTTTTTGAACACACTTCCTGATGAAAGGAGCAAATTAGTTACTGATGTTAAGTTGGTCAAAGACTTTCATACTACCAATGTTGATCAGCTTCATGCTTACGTAGAACAACATGAACGACATGCAAATGAAGTTCGTTTGATGTATGAACGTAACTCCGATCCTCTTCTTTTAAGTTGCAAATCTCCCAAATTACACAGTCACCATTATCAAACTCACAACACATAACTACCAAAACACTCAACTTCAACCACTACTTCAACATATCCATCTCTACAGTATGGGTCACCTTATCATCTTAACATACTCATACTCTCAAGTCATCAACAACCTCTTTCAGTAACTTATCCAACTAATGATTTTCAATCATCAATTCACCACAACGTTTATTCTCCAATCAACATACAATCCCTCAATAGAATATCCTCCCCAAATAACCAACAATTTGAATTTTTCCCAACAAGACTTCCCGGACTAATTGTTCCTGTGTTTGCCAAAAGGTGTATCCCTTATTGATGCATCAACCACATGATGTCCGTTTTTAAAGACTGCCAGTTGTCTCCTCCCTTACCCCACTACTACCAACAACCAGTTGAGGAATTTGTCAAACCCTAGGCAACAAGCAACCATTAATGATGGAAGAGTGACTTTACAACCAGTACAGGGGAGGCAAATTTCTTTTGCTACGGGTACAAGTAGGACCTACACTCCAGGAGCAAGTGGAAGCAATTCTGGGAAACAAAGGACTGTTATTTGTTACAACTGCAAAGGGGAAGGACACATGTCTAAACAGTGTACTAAACCTAAAAGGAAACAGGATGATTCGTGGTTTAAGGATAAAGTGTTGCTGGTACAAGCTCAAGCAAATGGTCAAATTCTACATGAGGAAGAACTAGCATTTTTGGCAGATCCAGGAACTGCAGAAGGTCAAGCCACACAGACTGTCATTACTCACAACGTTGTTTATCAAGCCGATGATTTGGATGCATATGACTCTGATTGTGATGAACTCAACACTGCCAAAGTTGCTCTCATGGCAAATTTGTCTCACTATGGTTCAGATGCTCTCGCTTAGGTACACAATCATGATAATAAGAATAACAATATGATTAATCAAGCTGTTCAGACGATGCCGTCTTCTGAACAGTCGAATGTTGTGAATCATTCAGAGACTGAAATAACCAGTGATAGTAATAGTATGCGATTGAATCACAACAGGCAGTTGTTCAGAATTCTAACTCTTCTACACAACAAGATGCATTGATATTATCTGTGATTGAACAACCGAAAACCCAAGTAGTTAATTGTAACAAGATAAATCTGGACAAAAAAAGTGTCAATGATACTTTAACTGCTGAGCTTGAAAGATATAAGGAACAAGTTAAAGTTTTGAAAGAAGGACAAAATGTTGATTTAAAGAGTAATGATAATGTTTCAGATTCAAGTGCACAGTCTGTAGATATTGACTGTCTTAAACAAACTCTTTTTGAACATTTAAAAGAAAATGAATCTTTAATACAAACAGTTAATCTTCTCAAAAATGAGTTTAAGAAAGAAGAATCTAGGAACATCGATAAAGAGATTGCGTTAGAAAAGAAGATCAAACAGCTAGATAATATTGTTTTTAAAAGAGATCAATCT
>BQNB010009743.1:0-85925 GCA_026074375.1 Tanacetum coccineum
GTGTTATTTTCTAAACCTTGTTATAACTAAATTCGGCCTAAAAACAAAATGAAAAGAGAAGGAAAGATGGGGGGCCATTTGTGCCTCTTCCCCATTCTTCGCGTTTAAACCCTGCAACCCACCCCCCGTACCCGCCAAAACCATACCAGCTTTTCCCACGTTTTTCTTGCAATACCACTCTCCCAAGTCCACTTTACAGCTACCCCATACCCTTCCCCACTCCCCATTAACCCTATAACCCCCTTTCCCTGTCAAAACACACAACCCGAAGCACCCTTTTAATGGTGAGATGAACACAAGACCAAATGGAGGGCTAGGATTGCTGGGATTTCTTCCTACTCTCACAGCTAGCACATCCCAAGTCAAAGAGAAGGAAGAGGGCTAGTATAAAAGAGCCAAGAGCAAGCCGACTGCCACACACCATTTTTTTATGTTTTTTAGCTTATTTTTATTTCCAAGTCTTTCTTTTAATGATTTAAGTGTAACTAAGTTGTTTTTAAACCTTTATGTTGTAATCTTTCTGTTTTTAATAAAAGTTAAGAATTTTTATGATATTGCCATTGTCGAAAATTTGAAGTCTCATACAAGCTCTTTAATTCTGTTTATCTCATGTAAAAATGTGTTAAAGTTGTTAAACACTACTTATAATCACCTATTTCAGCTTTCCCTTTCTTAAAAATCAGTTAAAAAACGTTTTTATATATTTAAGGGGGTGTTTGGTTTAGTTACAAAATGGGTCATTGTGGTTTATTAGTGGGTCAAACATACTCAGCCATTTTTGGCTAAGTGTAGGGGGTGGATTAGGTCAGTTTATCAGTAGTAATTTAAGCCTTTAGTGTTAATTTTGTTTAGTTAAAAAACTGCTTAAATCTGTTAAGCCAAGATTCATATATACAAAGCTTAATGGAATAAGCTGTGTATATCACCTTTAAAACATGTTGTTAAGTTCCCTTTTAATGTCAAAGTAGTTTTCTCAAAAGCCTTTTTGTTTCCTTCATTTTAGTCAAATCTGTCAAATTTTTCATAAGTCAAAAGATTTTTTTAAAACCCTCAACTTAGGACCTCAAAACCAGCAGCCAAAAATGAGTTTTATGAGAAGCCCTTTTGAGCATAAGCTCTTTACTTGGCCTACTTAATCTGTTTAAGGTTGATTTTTACTTTTAAGCAGTTTTGAGCTTATTCCATAAGCTCAAAAGCACCCCTTGACCTTGACTGAACTTACCCTGGTGCTAGACACCATTTTCAGCACTCTTTTTGTAGCTTATTTTGCATTAAGCCTTAGGATCTTTTTGCTTTTCTTTGTAGCTTATAGGTTCCCCTTTAAGTCCACAAAACCTTATAGCTTATCTCACTCCTTAGCTTAGCTTAAATCTAGCTTAAAGTTCACTTTTTTCTGTTTTCCTTTTAAAACTGTTAGATTTAGCTTATTTTCTCCCCAGCTTATTTTAGGGCTTAATCTAGGTTCCCTTAGCTTATTTAGGACTCCCTTAGGATTAAGTAGCTTATTCCATTAGTTATAGCTTATCTTGAAGCCTTAAGCCCCAAAAAAGCTCTGAAAAATAAGCCATAAGCTTTTGAGCTACTGTCAGCCCAAAAAGCCACTCTTCTGGCTTATTCTTTGAGATTCAGCTTATGTGCTTATTATGAAAATTGTTCCCCATAAGCCCCTCTTTAACTTTGCTTTTATAAGTTTTGGCCAATAAGCACTTTGGACCAAAGTTGTAATCGGGGTCCACTTCAGGGACCATTTGTGTAATTTTGTCTTTTCTTGTTAACAGTGTTAGTCCCTGTGGTTAGTTAGCCTGTTACCCCGTTTGTCCTTGTTGCTTTTCACTGTTAGTCCTTTAGTTTAACAGCCATTAGACTTTTAGTTAATTAAATAATTAAATTAGGTTAAAATTTAATTAGTTTAATTACTTTTAATATAATCAGTAAAATTTGGGCATTTTCATATTTTTAGAATTGTTAACTTTTTCTTTATTTTATTTTATTTTTTCAGAATTTTTATAACTTTTATTTTTTGTCTTTTTCTATTTTCTTAGTTTTAATCAATTTACTAATCTTTAGAATTTTTTAAACAAAATCAGATGTGCTGATAAAGTGTTGTGAACACAAGTTTGAGAGAATGAAAAGTGTTATTAATCATTTGACCAATAGGTCTATATATAGATACAAAGAGATAATGCTTGAACCATCTCCTAGTTACATATAAACTCTAACTCATATTAGGAGATAAGGACATCCACATATAATTATCCATAACACTCCCTCTTGGATGTCCATATTATTAATACGCTTTGTGGAATGCTGCCTCATTAAAAACCTTACCAGGAAAACCCAGTGGGACAAAATCATAGCTAAGGAAAAAAGAGTGCAGCGCGTATTGTCTCCCTCTGATGACAACATCACTTAATCTTTTGATGTAACCTCTCTTGAAGTAAGAACTGCATCTACATTATCTTCATGCAAAAACTATTAGTATATTCTTCTCAGAATTTCTGTATGGTTGGATGAAGTAGCCACGATTGTTTGCTCTGCCGAACGCCATAAAATTGTAATGCCTCCACTTGTGAAAAACATATCAGTTTGAGACCGACCTGTTAAGTTAAGTATATATCCTGCATCTGTAAAAACAACTAAACTTGTTTTGATGGGTTAGTAAAATATAAACCCATATCTCTTGTACTTTTAAAAATATTGAAATACTTGCTTCACTCCATTCGAATGACTTGTATAATTTAATCGATTATTATTCTCGAGAATTTTATAACACGTGATTCATGCATTATATACTCCTTAAGGAATCTCAACAGAAAATGAGCTCTTCTTTGTATTAGACGCATACAACTTATTCATCATGTTGCTAGACATAACATTAATTTTTCTATCATGGTCAAGAAAAAAAAAGTGCAACGCGTATGTTCTCTCCCTCTGATGATCACATCACTTAAGCTCATTTAGTCTCTGAAATGCACATTAAAGTGTCTTGATAGAATCAAGTGAATAAATATTCTCTACACATGTTGTTCGCATATCCATACGTCATACATCTCATTCAAACTCATTACCAACACCATGTATGACCACTTGCGAAAATTTAATGTTTCATACATATTTTAGTATGACATATCTAAATCGATATTGTGATGATCATCTTTATAAATCAAGGGAGTCTTTCCAACATCATGTAAACTCATAAACATGAGAGTTGTTTATCCATATAAAGATATAACTTTGTCTTTGATGATGCACATAGATTTCATCCTTAAGATGTTAATTTCATAACTAAGGTAAACATTGTCTTGTTTCAAATTTAATTTCTATGCATTCAATCAAATTTACAATCATAAAATCAAATTTTATGAAACTTAAAACATATCCAAATCATATCTCTTTATAAAGTATCATAGAAAAATTATTTATTTGGCACACCAATGCGATTATAACACATATGCCCAAAACATAATTAATTCAATACAATCAAGTAGTGTTCTCGAGAACTTTTCTTATACGCTTAAGCATTAAAATTCACTAGCATGCTTCATACATTTTATATCCAGTACTAAAATCTCAACATCACATGAGCTCTATTTATTTATCTTTTAGACGCATATCAATTACTTATTATATTTTCAGACTTATAAAATATTAATGCATTATTTGATCCACCACATGAGAACATGTCTCCTTATAACCATGTCTAGTCACAATAGACTTCAATCTTTCATTATATCTTTGCGTCTTTACATCTTTTAGCCGCTCATTTAAATATTTGCACTTCCTGCGGGTATTCTTCCCTGATCCTCACCATGATTATAGCGTTATTTATTTATTTACATAATCATTACCATAGCCATTACCTATTATAATAAAATCGACGCCGATTCATTACTTTTCGATTCCACATTCCGCTAGACATTGCATTATATCATTTATCGAGATCTCGTAGTTTTTCACGTACCCGGGGTTTTTTAATTACCTTAATGTCTAGTTTCTCTTTAGGAGACTATTATGGGGTCTTTATTACCTTGATTCGACCATCTTAACTTTCTTGCTCTATTTTATATCTTCATTTGATGTCTTTTATTGGGAATCGATTAGTCTATCACGTTGCATACGTGTCATAGACTCACTGTAACATTTCGTATTTTCAGGTCATTTTATGACGTCATTTATTTGGTCATTATTTCACTAATTTTTTTTCTTTCTCGTACGCGTTTACTTTTAATTCTTAATATATAGTTAAATCGCGTAAACTAAAAAAATCAACAATCAACGCAAACGGACACCAAACGAATTAAAGTTTTTGTCAATAAAGTGTTATATTATTTTATGAAAGTAATAATTAAGTTTTTATATTTATTTTTATCGGTTACATAAATTGGTTACGTTTCGCAAATTAATACATTTAGGCATACCCGGAACCACCAAAACTTTTCTACGCTTCAACAAATACCCACTTTTATACCCAATACCCAAAATTTTACAAAATATCTATCCTACATACATGGCCGGTTATAGCTTGAGATAACACAAAGATAGATCACTTTGAAAAACATGTTCCTTAATTCCATGAAATGTTCTATACTTTACAAGACAAAGACCAAAGACCTCCTTAGTTTACTCATCTTGTCTTGAAGACTTCCATGACAATCTTTGACTAGTCCTAAGAGATATATACTTGTATAACTAGCAACAAGAACACATACTTCTCATTTTAAAGGTGTAAAACACAAAAACTCTTCCTCCCTCCTCCTCCTAGCTCACGGCTCACACCAAAACCAACACCAAATCCTTACAAAATTTTACTTATCACAATCACACACATTCCTACTATATATCTAAGATGTCCTTAGGTGATTAGAAGGGTTGGTTTAAAGTTTACAAGTGTTAAAGCAAGAAAGTTCAAGGTTAAGGTTTCACTTGGATTTAGGGTTTTAGAAGTGTTGTAAGCTTGGGTTTGTCATCTAAACTAGGGTTTAGATATTGTGGTTCATCATATTACATCATCCTAAGGTTATCTAAAACTCTTTATAACTTTACATTTATCATTTTATGTACATATATGTTCTATATAGAAAAATCACCATTAGGAAACTTTAATCATGAAAAATAAACTTACACTTGTGATCTTGATAATATGGACTCATGGACAAAGTATAGACATTATATATGTATGACATATGATATAAAAGGTTGTGGAAAACTTGTGGTATTTTATTAGATTGAAAAGTATATATAAACAAGTTTTTATAATTAGTTATATAAAAGATATAATTGGTTCATATTTTGTGACAGCCATATTGTGTTTTATAAAGATAGTACATCTCATGACGATTCCAAAAAGGTAAGAAACTCGAAAAACCGATTTATAACGAAAAAGATACGACAAATATACGTTTTACGTTAATATCGGGTTTTATAAAATAAATTTTATAAAAAGTTACTGTTCATCAGGGACATTTATTTTTGAAAACATCATTAATATGATAGAACTTTTAAAAACGAAGACGTGCTCGAAAGAATCGCTAAAAACGGAGTTATAACGAATAAAATACGACATTTACGAGTTTACGATAACAAAAACTATAAAAATAAATTTATAAACTGGTGTGAACAGTAAAAGTTACTGTTCACGAGTTGGTCCAAATTTTGAAAATGTCAAATTATGATAACTGTTCTTAATACGAAAGCGTGAACATAAGAAACGTAAGAAACAAGCTTAAAACGAGAAAGTTACGCATTATTTTATAACTTGTGCACTATTTTCTGAGATGAATAGTGTTGGTTCGTTTTTTTTTATAAATTTTTGCGAAACATTTTGGAATCACTTAAATAATATTTATACTTGTTTTAAACTTTATAAATGTTATTTTACAAAGGCGATTAAACTAGTTACGCGATTATACGAGTTCAAATACATGATTATTATTTATCAAATGCGATTTAAACATTATTTCACAAACACAATTAGATGGTGATGTAGCTATATAGAATTATATATGTTATTAGTACTTAGTACTTATACGACCGATATCTACTTAGGTTGCTTTCGGATATTTCCGTGACGCGTTTTCATTCATTCACTCGACTTATTCTTCACTTCACTTCTAAGGTGAGTTCATAGCCCCACCTTTTCTCTTTTAATGGTTTTCATAAACTGTTTTCGGGGTGAGAATACGTGCTTGTTTTACTACATAAACTTATTGATTTCTATACGTAAGCGTTACCTGACTATTTTTACTAAAGCTTGATTTGCTTACTACATGATTTGAGATCGTTGAATACCTATATTTGAAACCGTGAATTTTAGACATGATTGTTTTTACTTTGGACACAAGTGTTTTCAATTGTATGCTATTCCAGATCATATAATTGCCTAAGTATCCTTTGCCAATTAAGTCCCCTTTTCTATCATGAACCGTTAAATACCGGCTGAGTAAACGCGAGTGTTGTGGATAGATCTATCGGGACTGACAATCCCCGCCCGGGATATGGTTTCTAGATAACCATGTGGCGCATTTAACATTTGAATAATACGTTGGTTGTTTGGCAGCATCCTTTTTCCTGCTTGGGGCATATATTACGATTACTGATTTGATTATATTACGTGTTAAGGTTCGGTGTCATGACTTGTCTACATTACTTGTTTTGGACTTCGGAATACGTACTTAGTCCACCATTACTTCGATCTTGTGGTCCACTACTGAACATTACTAGATTTATTAAATCACTACTTGGATTTCGGATGGATTTCGGAAATAACACTTTTAAATGTTGTAACGCTACTTTTCTTCTGAAATATTTCTTAAATTATTTCAATACTGCTTTTTACTTAAACCTATGAATTCACCAACATTATTGTTGACGTTTTAGCATGTATTTTCAGGTTACTATTTTGCTAGTGGAGCATTGGGAGCATTCGAGTCGCGCGGATATATATTTTTGAAGGCTTAATAACTTGTATACCATTCGACAAACGTTAAAAAAAATGTTTCTATTGCATTATAAATGAGATCCTTTGTAAATCTGATTTTAATATAACGAATATGAAATTTAATTAAACGTCTCTTTTGAGGTCGTTTTTTGTGACTTGTCCCTTGTGCCTTTAAGTCGCACCCCAATGTTGCTATTCCACTGTCTTCCGATTTTGGGGGTGTGACAGATGGTATCAGAGCTGAAGTCATAGAGAACTAGGTCGTTTTCAAAACCTAGACTATGACCATGTTTTTCAAAATATAGAGTATTTCCTTGTTTTATTCGATATCCGCGCGCGCTTGCTCCCAGGTAACTTATATGCTCTCTTTTGCATCCCTACTACTATTACATGGATAAGGAGTATTTAATATTAGACTATGATTTCGTTCTCTTACGTCTATCATATGATGTCTTACTATTTACCTTATATCGGTCTGTTATATAAATATTGATCACTCTGATTTTCGTGTACTTTCTGATTTCTCATTTTACTCCCTTGAGCGTCAATACTGGTATTATATAAGGATACCTATACTTATGGGCTAATTTCTTCTTGATCTCTTACGATTAACTCTAACCATTTACGCGACTTTACTTTATTCCCTTTTGATGATATCGAAAATTCGGCATATTTTGTAAATTCCACTAGTTATTTTACCATTCGACTCCGAGTTGGAACACTCTTCTTATGCTTTTGAATCGCATATTTTGTTTAGTAATCCGTCGTTTTAAAGCCTTCCAGTTGATGGGAGTACGAAAATTAACTTGTCACCTCATACGTGTCACCTTGGAGCACCTACCTTTAAGAACACGACTCTTTACGTTCATTTTGTTGATTGAATAATTCTTTACGTTTATTTTCTTTGACTGCTCCTGCGTTTGTTCGGATATTCTTTATACTTGCTATGATCTATCGCTTTACAAATAATCTCGATGTCAACCTATAAACCATTTTGTTGTTACCCTATGAGCTACTTCACGTTTACTTTATTGACTATTTCATTTCGTTATAAAACTATTTGATACATTTCATACACCACACTATTATGACAAAAATGAGCATTGCATCGTTGGCCCTCAAATATACATTTTGCCATAATCTCCCTATGTATATCTTGGTGCATTAGAATCGATTTACTTTAGCATTCAGGTAAGAATACCATGCCCATGCTGAGAGTAGTCACCTTAAATTTTATCGAATTCAATTTTCCACTTATATTTCCGCATCTCTTCTCTAAACCCGTACCTTCTTCAAGTGCCGCGACTTGAGCCTTGAGGACAAGGATCTTCTAACCGGAGGAGACTGTAACATTTCGTATTTTCAGGTCATTTACGACGCTATTTATCACACTATTTATTTTATTTCTCGCCGCGTTTACTTTTGATTTTAATAGTTAAGTTAAATCGCGTAAGTTAAAAATTATCGTTTAGCGTAAACGGAACCACAACGACGATTAAATGTTTTTTGTCAAGCATGCAATTATTATTTTTTCAAAAGTAACTAACAACTTTTTATTTTTTATTTTGTTTTCGGTAACTGTAAACGTTTTACGTTTACGCGAATTAAATACATTTAGGTATACACGGAAACACCAAAACATTTCCACGCTTCAACAAATACCCATTTTTATACCCAATTACCCAAACTTTCTCAAAATATCATCACCTATATCAATATAGGGCCAGATATGGATGCAAACATATGAGATAATATCTTAAAAATCTTGCAAAAATCTTCTAAAAGTCTTGTACAATATATAGCTAATTAAAACATGATGTTGTGAATAGTGTTTGCTTATTTTTCTTCCTTATTTCCCTCATCATGTCTATTATGTATCTAGTCTTGTTATCAACCAGTCTTTGGAGTATATAAGCTAGATACTAGTGATAATGCACATAAACATGTCATTTTCATAACGTGAAAATTCAAACCTTTTTCTCTCTTTGGTGCTTCCCTACCCACGGCTCACCCTCAAAACCCTTACACAATCTATACAAATTTATTTAACACATTCACAAGTGATCCTACATCATATCTAAGGCATACCATGGAGGTTTAAAGGCTTGGTTAGCACTTTCAAGGATTTTAAAAGAAGGATAAGAAAGATAGGAGTTCTTTGAAAAGTTAAGGTTTCTAAGTGGTGCAAAGCTTTGGTTTATCTCTAAAATAGGGTTTTGGAATTTTGTTGGTTATCCATGTTACATCATCCTAAGGTTATCTAAAACTCTTTATAATTTACATTTATCATTTTATGCATCTATATGTTCTATGTAGCAAATCACAATTAGGATGTTTTTAAAATGTAAACATATTTTTACATAGTGATTATGATTGGGTAATTATTCATATGTTTGTGGTTGTGATTATCATATTATAAAGGAAGTTAGTATTATATCCATGGTGGTTTAAGTGTAGAAAAGAGTTACAATTTTTTTGTTTAAACAAGTAGTACAAGTTACTTATAAAGTTTATGAGTTAAAAGTTTGTTAGGAATTGTTACCATGGGAATCTTGGACATTGATGACACTAAAATATGTTAGGACATGTGATAGATAAGGCTTATGGATGACTTATAAACAAGTGATTAAATAAAAAAGTTAAAGAATCAAGTTTCTAAAAAACCTATTTTTACATAAATTCAAAAAAGGGGGCTGTTAAGCTCGATTTTTTAAGGAATGGATTTTATTAGATTATAAATTTAGTACGTTCATAACGATTCCATGCATGTAAAAACTAGAAAAATCGATTTATAACGAAGAAGATCGCATAATTTACGAGGGTTTCGATTATTAATACTTTTATAAAATTATTTTATAAAACAATGATGTTCATCAGAGGTATTGATCTTATTTTTGGAAAAATCATATATAAATAGAACTTTTAAAATTACGTGATCGTACTCGAAAGAATCGCTAAAAACATTGCTATTACGAATGAGATACGGCCATTTTACGGGTGTTTACGATTTCTAAAGTTATAAAAATAATTTTAATAACTGGTTTGATCAGTGGAAAGTCACTGTTCATTGTGGACTAAAAATATAAAAATGTCAATTTTTGATAACTCATTTTTAATCGAAAGTGTGGTCATATGAAAACGTAAGAAAGGGCTTATTAAAACGAGGAAAGTTACGCCTGTATTTTCACATAATACTGTGCACTATTTCCTGAGATGAATAGTGTTGGTTCGTCATTATAATAAAATTTGCGAAACATTTTGGAAATACTTAAATAATATTTATATTTGTTTTAAACTTTATAAATATTATTTTACAAAGGCGATTGAACTAAGTTATTGGATTATACGAGCTTAAATACACGGCATTTATTTATCAAATGCGATTTAATCATTATTTCACAAACACGATTAGATGGTGATGTAGCTATATAGAATTATATACGGCATTAGTTATTCATAGTACTTAGTACTTATTCGACCGATATCTACTTAGGTTGCTTTCGGATATTTCCGTGACGTGTTTATTAATTCACTCGACTTATTCTTCACTTTACTTCTGAGGTGAGTTCATAGCCTCGCATTTCAATCTTTTGAATGTTTTATAATCGCGAGGGGGTAACAGTGAGTTCATAGCCCCACCTTTTCTCTTTTAATGGTTTTCTTAAACTGTTTTCGGGGTGAGAATACGTGCTCGTTTTACTACATAAACTTATTGATTTCTATACGTAAGCGTTACATGATTATTTTTACTAAAGCTTGATTTGTTTACTACATGATTTGAGATCGTGAATACCTATATTTGAAACCGTGAATTTTAGACATGATTGTTTTACTACGGACACAAGTGTTTACAAAGTGTATGCTATCCAGATTACTGCCTGAATATTATTGCTAAGTTACCTTATTGCCGTGAAGTCCCTACTTATCATGAACCGTTAATTGCTATTGTAGTAAGCGCGAGTGTTGTGGATAGATCTATCGGGACTGACAATCCCCACCTTTCCTTGGGTCACTAGTTTGATCAAGGTGCATTTAACATTGAGAGGTGTCCGGGTGTTGGCAAGCATCCTATATTCCGATTGGGGCAAAAATCTAGTTAAGGCTTCGGGGTCATGAGCTTAGTGCAATAATACCTGTTATATATTTAGACTTGGTGAATGTGTTTCCCTTGTCTACCTTACTTGTTTTGGACTTCGGAATACGTACTTAGTCCACCATTACTTCGATCTTGTGGTCCACTACTGAACATTACTAGATTTATTAAATCACTACTTGGATTTCGGATGGATTTCGGAAATAACACTTTTAAATGTTGTAACGCTACTTTTCTTCTGAAATATTTCTTAAATTATTTCAATACTGCTTTTTACTTAAACCTATGAATTCACCAACATTATTGTTGACGTTTTTGCGTGTATTTTCTCAGGTTATTATTTTGCTAGCTGAGCATTGGGAGCATTCGAGTCGCGCGGATATATTTTTGAAGGCTTAATAACTTGTATACCATTCGACAAACGTTAAAAAAATGTTTCTATTGCATTATAAATGGGATCCTTTGTAACTCTGATTTTAATATAACGAATATGAAATTTAATTAAACGTCTCTTTTGAGGTCGTTTTCTGTGACTTGTCCCTTGTGCCTTGAAGTCGAACCCCAATGTTGCTATTCCGCTGTCTTCCGATTTTGGGGGTGTGACAGTCACTACCATTTTATGGTTCTTACTATTGGGACAAACGTTGTAATTGGAGCATTAGCAGCGTATATATGATCTAGTCACTTCATTTAGGTCACTAAACTTGTCTGGCAATTACTAAATCTGGAAAATAAATTGTCCTTTGAACTTAACGTTCATATTCATTAGCGTGAGGATCAACATTTATATTATCTCAATTAATTCCAAATTCCTCGCTGCTCATTCCCTCCTGAATAAATTATCACTCTTAACATCCTATTTTGTGCATTGTGGTGGATTTACTATGATATATATCGCACATTTAGAATATCTCACATGGGAACTATATGGTTTGTGACCAAAAACCATTATAACAGGGAGGATTCATTATAAATTGTTGGAAAGATGCGAATTCATATGTTATAACATGCCCCATAAACTAAAACTTTTGTTCTCATAATTATTGGTTTTGCAATCAACTGAAGACGTTTTATAAACGTTTCAACAAAAGCAATTCGCTTATTGTAACACCCCCATTTTGGTAATATAGCAGCGGAAGTTAATCTGGGGTATTACTTCATGAATCACTGACACAATCATAGAAAGAGACTTAAAAGAGACGTTTTTAAAAGATACGTTATCATTCATTTAAAATCAGAGTTTTACAAAGGCAGGTCCCAAAATCTAAAAACATAAAATGTGAATGATAACAAGTTTTTAGCCATCTTCAAGTCCAAGCCACTCCATGCCATAAGTTGCTCAATTACCTGAGATAAACATGCATAAAAAGGGTCAATACAAAGGTTGAGTGAAATTCATAGGTTTGAAATGTAATAGTTGAATACCAGTTATAGTGTAATAATTGCATGAGCACAATTATCATGGAAAATAGTATGGAAAACAATATTATCATGGAGATTAGTATTATTATGGAGAACAGTATTATCATGGAAAACAATATTATTATGGAGAACAGGATTATCATGGAAAACAGTTGAATGTAAGTTATCATAATGGTTATAATTGCAACGAATACAATTATTATGGAAAAATAGGGTAACATTATTATTGGATCTAAGCTCATGACACCAATACGTTAACAAGGAAGATCACCGTAGTGATATTGGTTAGGGACAGATGTCCTCGTGGAAAAGATAACTTGCCAATGTTACCTATTAGGACAAATATAGTGCGTTTGGCTACCCCAAGCATGAGTATACAAACGGGAGCCGTCACCCCCAATAGATCTATTCACAATATTGCACTCACTCGCAATGCAAGTAATTAATGATTCATGATATGGAAATAATGGCACTAGAAGCTACTTAGGAAATAATATATCTGGATATCATACATATCTGGATAGCATACATTTAGAAAACACTTGCATTCATGGTTTATTTCAAGTATCACAGGTTTATAAAGTATTCAAAAGATTGAAATGTGGGGTTATGAACTCATTAAGTCTTTGAAAAGTAATCATATTGTTATAAGATAAACGAATATGTAAAAGAGTTTATAACAAGCATGTATCCCCCTCGCGGGTTTATAAAACATGTAAATAAGTAAAGGCGATGTTATGAACTTCACCTGATAGGTAGTTGTAATAAATATTCCAAAATGAAAGCTGACGACTTTATCACAATCTTAACAGGGAAGGTTGATATAGAAAAATGATAGTAAATAGCCACGTCACACAACCTGAGATAATATGTTTAGTCTTAAGAAGATTGTACTCTAGAACTTTGGTTCAGAGAGTCTAATATTGTTATGAGTTTGATTGGAAAGTTTGGAATTATTGTATCACCGTTCGGGCCATTATAATTCAGAGGTCATTCAGTAAACGTTTGAGGAGCTAGGGCACTTTAAATCGTAAACCCAACAACTCAGTCAGAACGTAATACCAAGATGAAACCCTTAATATGAAGCTCCCTAGTATTGTGGTACGATATAATCGATTTTAAGCGTTTTATTCAATATCTGGAAATGATAAGCACATCAAGCGTTAATTAAAGTTATGTCTTGTAATGTTTTGAATATATTTTTATACTTTTTCAAAATGTTACATTTTAGACCCTTGAGAATGAAAAATGGCAAAATATACCCTTGGAGTTTGCACTATTACGAGTTTGGTCCTTCTAGTTTAAAAGATGGACAAAGTAAACCTTGTACTTTGAAAAGTGACATAATAGACCCATATAGTTATAACTTTGATAAAATGACATTTTTAGTCATTTTAATTATAAGTTTCAGAAAGTTACGATATATACCCCTTGCATGAAATACTTTTGCAAACAAGTCCAAAATGCCATGCAAGCTTATTTTAAGTTTCTAAATAATATTTGCAGGTTATAGCTTATTAATATAAGCTAAAATATGAAGATTTAACGTAATGAAAGTTCATATTAACGATTCGTTAAGCTAGAAATCAGAACATGTCGAATTAGGGTTTTATAATGAAAACGTGTAGGTTTTTAATTCAAATTCCTTCAATAATCAATAAAGTTGTTATATTAACATTAGTTAAGCATGTTAGGATGGATTATAACAACATTTAACCATTATAACATTTAGTTTTAAGAAAAACGTAAAATTAGGGTTTCGGGTGTACGGTTTTGGATCAAAATGGAAAATGAGCATGAATTGAGTTATGAAACTTTAACAAGAGTTTATTTAGGATCATATGAACATTATAAGAGTGTAGGAGCAGAAGTGAAACATCCAGAACCTGGGTTTGAGCTTATAGCTTGGAAATGGGTCAAAATCAGGACTTTTAGCTTCGTACGCCTAGAATAACGACTCCGGGGCTTCAAGGCTTCAATACTTCTCTTGATTACTTCTCTTGGATCTTCTTAAGAACTTATGGAGCAGAGAGTTGCTGCCATTGATGGGTTATAGAGGAGGAAGTGGGGGATGAGTTGAAATGAAAGGTTTAGAGTCCTATTTATAGCCGAATGGTTCCTTGGTGACCAAGGGAGCTTAGAGATCTGGTTAGGACACATATGAGAGCTAGAGGGTGATGTGGAGAGGCTATGTGATGAGTCTTGTAAGCTAGAATGCAAGGTGGAAGGTGATGGAGGTGCTTTGTTGTATGGTGGTGATGAAATGGTGGTGTTGGTTGTTTTATGGCCAAGGGTTTTTACTTGGTGACCAAGATGGGTGATGGAGCTGCTTGTGGAGATGTCATGGAGGTGCTAGGGTGAGGGTGTGATGATATCATGGTGGTTCTAGACGTTTTAGGGGTGTTTGGTTTGATTTATACATGGCTGTTTTTGGACAGCCAACATCAGTCTCGGTAAAATGGTTGCCATTTACAAACCGTAACTCCGATGAAGCTCAAACCAGTGAGCATTGTTAGATATTTGAGTCCTCTACAACGTTTAGTTTTACATATTTGGGGGTTACTATACAAAAATTTAGAGATAATAGCCATTTACTACAGGTGTGCAGAATCTGCGCACCTTTGCCATTTCGGCTATAACTAATTCATCCGACGTCGAATCGGGTTGATTCCACCGGCAAAATGATCACAAGACATAGGGCTACAACCTAGTGTTTTCACTTAATACCCAGAACCTATTGATTTGCCCAGATCCTATGTTTTATAGACTGATCCGATTCTGAACTAGGGCCTAGTTTTAGGTTTTAGGGTTAGAACTAGATTAGGGTTTTGTTTTAGGGTTTCTAGGATTTAATTCATGTATAATGATGTTATAATGATGAAATAGGATTTGTAATGTTGTAAATTAAGTATTTACAACTTATTTGATTAATGGTTTAGGTTTAAAACGGATAAAAACCAAGAAACGGGTTATGGTTTAGAAACTAGCTCAGTTTAGGGTTTAAAAATGTATGAGAGCTTAGGAGTAAGAGTAATTAGGGTTTACATGTTGTATACAATTGAGTGTATAGCTGTTACAATACGTGGTGGTAAAGAAACTAGAATGAAAACGAGGAATAAATGCTAGTTTGCATGTCTTGCTTATGACTTGTACATTGTGCTCTAAGGACATGTATATTTGATTAGGCAGGAGTTTATAGTTCCAAAATGTCATGTATTGATACTTGTACACATGTCTTTGAATACTTGTATAATGATTTTTATATGTATACATTACATATAATTAGGGTTAGAGGTAAACGTTTAACGTTTAAGCCTGTTTTGATATACCGTTGTAAATGTACGTAAAGAGGATTTAATGTAACTTGGTAATAATTGATGTTAAGATATATACTTGACATATTAAGGATGTTATATGATATAAACATAGATATAGGATGGCATAAGTAGGTTGTGTTGAACTTGTTTATTTTGGCTAATGGCAAACATGCTGTATAATAGAATGTAATAAAGCGAAAAATTTCTCCGTACAAATGTGATCATAATAAATAGTTGATTTTGTTTTGATGGAAAATTTCGGGATGTTATAATCTGGAAAGCCGAAAATATAAAGTAATAGTACAACTCCTATTATGGATAAAATCCGGAAGTTTGAAAACTAATTATTGATGGGCAAGCTTATTATTGTGGATGAAAAGGTAGAATATCCGAATGATCTTGATAGTGAAGATGAGGTTGCTTCAGTTGGTAATGATATGGCTCGTTCTATGGCTTCAGAAAGGGTTGGATTTGGCACTCAATGTTTGTTGGAACAATTGAGGGATTCATATGGAAATGGTGACTATGATGAAGACCCGTACGACGATGATATGTATGAAGGCCAGGATCTTTTCTGCAGAGATTCAAACTATATGCAATAATCTGGATATCCGAGTTCGAGGTCGCAAGAAGTAATTGTTTCTTGTTTATTTTGTCTAGTCATTTTGTGTACCTTTCTTTAAGGAAGTAGTTTGCCTATGTGACGGCCGGAGATGTGGGACTCACCATCATCCTTTGTACTTAAATGTTTTTTTGGCATAATAAAATTTACCGGGGAAACCCTTTACCCAAAAAATAATGTTGCAATTACACATTCAGACGCGCGATGGATGCTTGGGTCGCGCTTGTGGATTAAATTACCACTTTTGGTCGAAAAGTCTGCGGGCTCGGGTCGTTTGTCTGGATGCATTTTCGCGCAAACTTTTGGTCAAAACGACCTGAAATAGTAGACTTTTGTCAATTTTATGTCGTGTCTACGAATAGTCGTGCCAATGTACTGTAAAATAACGAGTGCAATCACCTATATAGTTGTAATTTAAAAAAACAATACACTCCTGAGATAAGCATACAAATGACATATTTCCTTCATTCATTCAATTTTTCTTTTGATGCATTCAAAATGAGGTATTAAGATATTCTATAATGTCATTGTCATAGCAAACTTTTCTTGTAAGAACGAATGAACTTCGAGTCCATACGATCTTTATCTCTTAAAGGTCGCAATGCCAAATGTTTGCACTTGTAGGATTAAAGCTAATACTCTATAATCTCATAGAGCCAAAAAACTGTGACCCTGTTTATCTACAGTGGTCAAATGTTTGACTTGGGCCTTGTGCGTCATTTTTGCCCTGCCCAATTATTTTTTATTTTTTTTGGCTCTACTTTGGCCCTGGCCTAAGTATTTTTTTTTTTTAAGTTTATCTCAATTCTAGCTAACTTTTTTTGGGCTCTACTTTGGCTCCGGCCCAAGGAATTTTTTTTTTTTTTTTAAGTTTTGTACCAATATCTAGCCCAACTTTTTTTCTCATTTTTCCAACATGGTTAATATTCATCGCCCCAAAAAAAAAACTTATAATCCCATCCCACCCCCAACTTCTTTCGCTAACAATAGAAGGAACAAAAAACTACAGACGTACTTTTATTTTTTAACTAAAAAATAATAAGGATAAAAAAAATCGTAGAACGCTTTTATTTTAACTATTTACAACTTTCTATCAGGCCTGGTCAAAAAAAAAATCTCCTTTATTTAAAAAAAAAAAAACCGTGAGATGGTGGAATCAAGAGTGGATCCCATTTGATTAATATCACACTTGTTTTTCATTGGTTTAACTCGATTCGGTTGTCAGCCAATTCTAAAGGAGTGTTAGAAGGTGTTTTTTATGTTATGTGGTGGAGCATATGGATCTTCAGAAACCAGTTATTGTTCGCTGCAAAAAAGCCTCGGAAAGATGTTCTTTTCGATGATATAGTTTTGCGCTCGTTTAACTGGTGTAGTGCTAGAAGTAAATGTACTTTTCGTTGGGATAGCTGGATTCAGCATCCTTATTTAATTTCCTTGTAATTTTCTAGCTTCTTGCTAGTGGTTTTTAATAAATTGCCGTTCTAAAAAAAAAAAACACATGTCGTGATGTTATGAGACCGAAAAAAATAAATCCGCACAAAATACAATAAGAAAAAAAATGATCCGCAGTAACGCGCGATTATCATTTAATATAAAAAATAAACCCAAACAAAAAAAAAACCCCCGCAACAATAGGAAATTTTTTTTATAAAAGTACTGATTTATTCAAAAAAAAATACTCGCGACATGAGGCCAAAAAATTACAACCCGCACATGAGGCATAACACATAACCTAATATTAAAAAAAACAACTATTAACATGAGACCCGAACAATAAACTCCGCATAAAATAAATTAAAACAAACTGGCTTCTCAGCAAAATATCGCCAAAAAGATCTTTAAAACGGAAAAAAAACCAGGTCCATTATTGCAATCCACCTGTCATAAAACGTACTTGCTTTAATCAACAAGTTGCATTAATATAAAAAAAAAAAACTTTAACCAACACGCCGGACTAACAAATTAGCCCCGCCGCAACGCGCGGGTTAAATTCCGACCTCGTTAGAGCTCATAAAACAAACTCCGTTTATAATACCCAAAAGATATTTCATCTCTCTGAAAGTTCACGAAGTCAAATGGGAGTAAATGTTCTCTTTCTACTTATATCACATTAATGATTAATCCCCACCTTAATTAGAGCTAAAGCAAGTGCCATGGTATTTTTTCAACCAAAGACTTTTCACTGTTTTGAAAAGTCATTCAAATGACTTTAATCATTGTAGCAACAGCTTGATGAAAGACTTTGACAAAGATAGCTTGGTGTTTACCAAGCGTTTGACACAATATCTAACAAGTGGTTCCTATTAAATGTAGAGCTAAAAAGCTTCTATAAAGCTTTTTTTGCATTGGAGTATGTTTATGGTAATAACTTTTTAGAAGATGAAATTTATGAGAAAATTAACGATAGTTAAAAGAAAAAGTCATTATGGGTTGGAGCATTGGAGATGCTCTAGAGTTATTACTATACTTATAAACAAAAAATAAAGAACGAAAATACCCCCCCCATGATGACTTAGTAGCATACTAAACCTCCGGGCTTGGGCCACACTATCACTTGGGCTTCTGGACCCAACTTAGCAGTCATAGGGCAAAACTAAACCCAATCCTGCATTGGTCACGGTTCGGACACAGCAAAAACGGACGCGGACCTAACAATAGGATACTTTCCGTCCACGGAAAGCACACGCGTCCCGTACACAATAATTACGGTATTACGGAACTTTGCCTGACAAGGGACCCACTCTTGCCACTAACTAAACAAACGAAATATATAAAGGAAACCCAATATTTTCATTCGCTTATAGAAAAAAGGGACTTCGGACACAATGACAGACGATTTTCTCACTCTACCTACACATACTTTCTCTCTCTACTTGTTTATTACTTTCACACCCGAAGTCTAAACCGTGGGATTCCGTCCCCAACGGTAAACTAACGGTTTAATTAATTGTGCATAAAAATCAAATCCACTTCTCTGCTCTAGTACAAGTTTAAATGCTCAAGATCATTCAAAGAAAACTCACCCGACGATAATTTGAGTCTTATTCGAAAACTACACTTATTTTGTACTAACAGTACCGTGTCAATGAGTTGCTATCCTACCAAGTAGTGGGTGAGCCGGTCCGAAGACCAGGACCGTACGCCAAGACCGGAACCGAGACCGAGACCGTATTTTTCCAAATGCAGGACCGAGACCGAACCGAAATGGGAACGTCCGGTCCGGTCCGGTTCGGCTTCGGATCCGGTCCCGGTTATACACGCATAATCATCGGGTGTTTTTGCCGGGACCGGATGACCGATTCTAACAAAAAGATATGGACCGATACCAGGACCGACTATCCTCGGTTTTCGGTCCGGTTTGTGTCGGGCCGGTTCCGGTTTTTCGGTCCGGGCGGTTTGGATCCCTGCCATGCTCACCCTAATCTACAGTATTAAAAGAAAAGGTTGACATGCAGTTGGCACTAGCATTTTGTTTAAAGCCTTTTTAAACATTTTACATTATCTTCATCTCTTATTCATCTCTCATTTTTCAACTACATGTTGCTACTCCTGCTTGCGGGGCTGCTCCGGCTGCTATTGTACTTTCTTCTTCTGTACTTTCTTCTCCGGCTAAAGGCATTTGCGTGGTAGAATCTTGTTTGGAGTCCCATTTTAATAGTTTATGTTTTTATTTACTTATGTTGTCTGTTTATGAAATGAATTTTCTTATTTTTCCAAATTTGTATGGATTCTTTAATTTTGGTTTTGTCATTATATATCTTTTGGTTTCTGGTTGATACACAAGTATAGTTGTTCAATTGTTTTAAATGTTAAATCTAATACGAGTAATATCTACTACAAGTAACATTTTTGTATGATTTCAAAATTTAGGTATTTATTGAATATTAATTAATTGTTACCTTGTATGATGTAATCTTTTCTTCATTTATAACTATTTGATTAATATTAAGATTTAAAGGTAGATTTGTAATATTATAAGATGCAAAAAAATATTCGATAGCCGGCATTGATGATTATTTCATAGATTGTTGTTTGGTGTATTAGGGGCTGATGAGTGTGGTGGTAAACCCACCTGACACATCAGCGTCACATCAGCTTTCTCTCTCCAAATAAAACTCACCTTACAACAATCACCTTTCAACCGTAATAAGAACTCACCTTACAACTAAAACTCACCTTACTCACCCTTTGTTTTTCTATTTTTCCTGCATTTCGATACATAGCAAGATTCATCTCGTAATCTTTATCAGATTCTCGTTTCAAAAAAGTGTCGATCAAAGTACGAGTCTCTTGTGGAATGTCATTGCATTTCTCGTATGCTTGTCTAAGATCTTGTATAACTGCACTTGCATTGTCAAATTCAACGGCTAGAATCCATCATCGCTTCTGACGAACCAACCTTCTTGAATTAGTTTGGAATCAAAGCGTTGAATTCCATGACTCGTGTGAAGTATAACAAGCAATATTAATTTAAAATGAGAATATTGTGTAATAAATAGGTGAATTAGTGGGTATTTATAGTAAAAAGTGAGATTTTTTTTTTTTAAAAAAATTATAAAAAATGTAAGATTTAAAAATGGGGCCCACTTTTATAAAAACTCACATAGGTGAGTTACTCACCTATCTGATTCAAAAACATGGCCAAACTCACCACAATAATGCAACTCACCTAGGTGAGTTTGACAAACCGGGCGTTGGCACTTGCTCGCGAGTGAAAAACTCACACCAGGTGAGGTTGCATCCCACCTCCGTCCAGCCTAACCTATTTTACTAATCACATATTCACAGTTATGTATGAATAGGTTAAGATAAGAAATACACGAAGAATATAGTCTTGATTTTTGATAAACTTGTACATTGTTTTTAAATGATAGGGTAATTGGGTAGTCATAGTCAATGGAGTGAAATTGTTTCTATTGTTGAGGGGATGGGTTAAGATGACTAATCTATAGACTATTTGTCGGAAGTAGTCATTGAAAATAGGTTGATAGACTTGTGGACTGTGGAGTGACTGATACCTACAAGATATTTACCATACAATAATTCATAAAAAATGCATGTATGTATTTATACATTGTAAAATCTTTGAAGCCAGATGCTAAATTTTATAAATAAGATTGATATAGTATAGGTGACTAAAGAAGTGTTTTTCTACAACCAGTGGCAATGCGTGGCCAAAGAAGGATCTTGTAGTTTAATTAGCATACATGTTTTATGTTCTTCTTCAAGGTAAAAAGTGATGTTATTGGTATAAAATGCATTGTTGGAGATTAAATAAGATTGGTCATTTATGTTATTTGTATCAAGTGATATTGTATTAAAATCTATATCAAGTCAAAGTTATATACTTTTATTGGCAATTCTACACTAACTACGTTTGTTTGATGTATTCAAACTTCTAGAGAAAAAAGATACATGAGAAAAAAATATTATCATGAACATAGGTTTCATACTTCTTCTCTGAATACGCATAGGCTTGCTTTACTTGCTTGTCATGACTTTTTCATGCACAGTTGAAAGGGTATGACATATAGTACTATTTAACCAACAAGAGTCGTTAATAATTGATGGGTGCCCCTATTGATACCCTCCTGCCCCCATTAAATAGTGTCAAAAGGTACAAAAGATTTCTTTTGTACCTTTCTTTTTAATAGAGCCCACGCATTTTTTTGTCAGTTTTCCTGTTTCGTAAATTTTGACAGTTCATATTTTTGACCAATTAAACTTTAATATTTTTCGTTCACGTTTTTTTTTCCCGTGTCACCGTTTTACAACATATACATAATTTATAAAAATACAAAAAAAATAAAATATATAAAAAAAACGCAAAAAACCCAAGGGGATACAAATGGTATTGTACATATAACATAAGTCATAATTGATGAGGATAAACTGCAAAAATCATCCCCGTGGTTGTAGTTTGTGGCACTTAAACATCCCTAGTCGAGTACTATTGGCATTAATCATCCCCTGAGTGGTGAAACGTTGCAAAAATCATCCCTAGAGGATGATTTTTGCTAAACTTTTTGTTAAACCTTTTGCAAAAATCATCCTCAATAAGGATGATTTTTGCCGGACATTTGCCACTCAGGGATGATTAGTGTCAATAGTATCGGCTAGGGATGATTAGTGCCACAAACTACAAACCACAGGGATGATTTTTGCAGTTTACTCTAATTGATATATAAAAAGGTGATGGTTATGGAAGTTGTACACTTTAGAAGCCACTTGGCATGACTTTTCATGCACAGTTTGAAAGGGTAAATGAGTTAAAATAGATGGTAGGGCTCTAAAACGAAACTGATTCACAACCTTCGAATATCGTTCGGTAGTACAGAAACTGCGTTATATTAACTAAATAAACGAACACGAACAAGATTTTTAGTCAGTTTATTTAAAAAAACGAACGTGAACAAACCACTTTGTTCGATTCTTTACCGTTAGTGAACGTCCGATTATGTCCGTACCGATTACTTCTTATTTTTCGTTCGATTATTATCGATCGAGTTAACATACTATATGTTAGAAAAATTAATTAATTATATATCAAGTATTTTAAGGTCCCTAACAATAATATATTAATATAGTACCTAAATATTAATTAATTTCCTTATATAAGTATCGACTATGCGTACTGATGATGGGTAATATGACTATATTTTAAAATCAGCTAGGATGGAAATGAATGGGGGGGGGGGGGGGGGGGGGGGGGGGGGGGGGGGGGGGGGGGGGGGGGGGGGGGGGGGGGGGGGGGGGGGGGGGTTTATTTGTTTTAAGACCATATTTTGGGATAATGATTATATATATATATATATATATATATATATCAGATAGATCGTTTATCGTAACAGCTTTAGTTACACGCTCATGTCCGTTTACGTTTATATATGATCGTTTACGTTCTTTTATGTCCGTTTATGCTCATTTATGTTCGTTTACGTTCGTTTAACTTATTAAAAGAACAACATCTTAATTAATAAATAAACGAACACGAACAAGATTTTTTGTTTAGAACGTCAACATATTATAAAACCAACTACAAAAAGCTAGAAAAAGAGAATTACAAAAGATCAAATAGGAGGTGTTGCAACCACTATCCCAACTAAAAGTACCAATACATCTAGAAAGGCACCCAAGTGAAAAGAGCGCAAACAATATCGTCAAAAATAACATCTTTACAAGGGGCTTTCGACGAGAAGAGCAACTGATTACGAAACATCCATATGCTCCACCAAGTTATATAAAAGAACTCCTTCAGCAATCTTTCACACTTTAGAGCTTAATCGATGGAATTGAACCAATTAATCCAATCACAGCATATGACCACAGGGGCGACATGATAGATTCCACCTATGCGCATACGTGCCTGACGATATACTGTATCCAATCTCAACTAAAGAACAAGTGCGAGGAATCTTCCTGAGCAGAGAGCGAAGCGGACATAAAAGAATCAGAAACTAGGACACCACGATGTTGTAATTGGATCGAGTAGGCAAACCGATCCAGGAGAAACCTTCAAGCAAAAAAGTTTATTTTTATTGGAACAATATATAATAACCCATCGAGTAGCAGTCGGGGGACTTTCGGCAAGAAACATTCATCAAGAAGAATGCGAACATCTTTGACCCCAAAAACACCTTCCCCATTTAAATCTCACACCCATGCCTGTTACCCTTAATTATATTAAGTCCAATACAAAAAATATAATCGGTCTAGAAAGTCAAACTAGGTCTTGTATTGTAATAGGCTAGTCGGGTTCAACGGGGCTTGGATTGTAATCTAATATTGTCCGTGTTTCGGGCTCAAAGCCCAAGTTAAATCAAGCCTGGCCCGTTAGAAAGCCCAAGTGCCAAGCTAGTAAGGCTTGGGTATAAATATCCCTTCACACACTTGGTGAAGGGTGTGGTATATTTTTTTACTTCAGACACTGTACTTTCACTATTTTCTCTCTAATCTAGTTTCTCTCTCTACTTCTCTCTCTAAGATTCTTCATTATTTTCATACATCTTGGTAATAAGCTTCTAGTTGTGGGTAATGATTAAACTAGTAGGGATAACATTGGTATCAAAGCTAAAGGGTGTTTTAGAGTGATTGAAATTTCGTAGGTTTTGTTGATTTTTTTTTCTTTGGTTCGAAATAAAGAAAAAGCAAAGAAAACAAATCATTTTATCTTTGTTTCGTGGTAAATATGTTAAAGACTTGTAACTTTTTGGCTTAGAACAATTCCTAGTCATCAATACTAAGTGGTTTTAACACATTTCGTAGCTTACAAGAAAGTTTGAAGATTTTTTTTGGCTGCGTTTGACTATCTGAAGAAGTATCGTCGTTTGTCGTTTTTGACTAGTTCATGCGTTTTGACTCGTTGCGTTTTTGATCAAGTCATTGTGTTTTGACTCGTTGCGTTTGATCAAATTCATTGCGTTTTGACGCTTACGTTATATGATCAAGTTTATTGCGTTTTGACCGACGTTGCGTTTGATGCAGGAGTTCATATTGGCGTGTTTTGACTCGTTGCGTTTTGATCATTTTCATTGCGTTTATGACACGTTGGCGTTTGATCCAAATTCCTTGCGTTATGACTTGTCGCGTTTTGACCAAGTTCAATTGCGTTTTGCACGTTGCGTTTTTGTCCACAGGTTTGCGTTTTGAAGACCATCATTTGTTTTGACTAGACCTTACTCCTTCCAAATTAAATTTATTTGATTGCGTTTTGACAAAGATTGTTGCGTTTTGACAAATTGCACTGCGTTTTGTCTAGAAATCTTGTGTGAAGAAAAGGGTTTCAGTAAAACTGCCATAACTTTTGATCCGTAAGTCCGTTTCAGGCCCGTGACCTCTCAAATCGAAGAGAAAAACGAGACGGATTACGTTGTATCCACCCTTTAGCTGGTTACGGATTTTTCGAGGCCCAAAACCCTCGTTTTCTATGAGTTATTGACATTTTTCATTTTTTTGGAATTTGTGTTGGACTTTAATTCGGACTAAAAGGACAATTACTCAACACAACCAATCAAACCAACAATCAACTTAATCATACTTGAAATGTCAATTAATTATTCATTCACGATTTTCTTCTTGATTTTGTAAAATCCCCGTGAAAAAAGATCCGAATTCTTTTCTTGGTTTTAAATCAAAGATTTGTAAAATCCCGGAACTTTAATTTCATTTAAAAACCACATCAATCACTTCATAAACACTTAAGATCCATAGCGTTTACAAACAACTTCATCACAATTGTCAAATTCAAAAACAATTTGCAAACTCAAACATCAAGTGTTCTTCAGAATGTCACAGTATCTTTCGTGTTTCAAATCTAACATTCAAGATAAGACACAACTATTCAAGAAGTGGATGCATGCACAGTCCTAAAGAAAAAAAAATCAATCTCTGAGTATAAAGTTTTCAGCTCAGAAAAACTTTACAAGATTATATGCACGAGCCTATCTTTCAAGAGAACGTTTCTCACACAAGATAGTCGTTCAATACTTGGAGTTTATTAAACAACATCTTACTAAAGATATACTTTCTAGGACTGATTGCACAACTACTTTGACTGATCTCAGAACAAAGTTTGAAAATGCTTTCCATTCAGAATTCGAAGAGCGTATGCAGAATTATACAAGATATGATGCTCAATCATTTTACGATGCAATGATCTTTAACATGGATTCCCCATGGAAATACATGCTTGAGTTAATTCTTCATCAACAACGAACTCCACAATTGTTGAAACAAAAGAAGTTGATACAAACACAAAAAGATCATTCACATCCAATTCCAGCATTGAATGTTGATTCATTGAAAGTTGATTTTGTTGTCATACAAAACACTTGTTCTGAGAAAGAAGACAGTAATTCAGAGACTGCATCCAACAAATTAGTAAAGGAATGCAGCTTGAATTCTGAAACAAAAGATGTGCATGCAATCAAATACAAGATTCAAAAGCACAGAAAGATGCATTCATATTTTTTGATCTCTTCATTCACACCTTCAAGTTCTTTCAAAAGATGACTTAAAAGGCACTCGCATCGAACATGGATTCAAACGGGCATTCATGTCACTCTTTGGTCAAGATGTTGATACTTTCACAAGTACAATGCTCCTTAACGTAGATCAACTACAAAAGCAACTTGACAAAGATGAATTTCAAGAAGAGGATCCATGGCAAAAAGCCTTTTTGGGTTGTGAACAATCAGTTCCTAAAAGTTTATCATTCAAAGTTTACATTGGATATGACAGTCAAATGACAAACACAACTTTGTGTTTACACTGGAACTCGAGGTTCAACACTTCAGAATACACTACTCCAACACCTGGGTAATGTTTAAGAAGTCCATTACTGACAGATACGTCATCAAAGACTACATATGATAGAAGGGTGAATAAAAGACAAATGCAGACACAAGAGAGTAAGATTGATACGGGTAAAGCCATTGGAAGCAAATTTGGTTGACACAAAAAAGCATCAGGACAGACTCATCATTAGCAAGATGATAGCAGCGAGGTCAGGGGAATGGATACAGATTGCTAATGATGCATATATCAGACCCATTATGACGAAGAGTCAATGGCTGCGGTACTGCTGAATGCAATATCTTGCTATAGGACAACAACATACTAAGCCAACCTTAAATCATTGTTGAAGTTGGGTTTGAACCAGTATCCGAAACATGTCAAGTTTAAAAGTCTATGCATGATTCAATTACTTAACCAAGACAACTGAATACTCAAAACAATCACTCGAGTCTAAAAATATTTTGCTCAAAGAACAGTTGCCCAATTTCAAAAAGATTTTTCAAGAATGGAAGCACATTATATTGCTCTCGAACTTAAATATTAAAATCAAGCTTTAAAATCAGGGCAACATGGTCAAATTTTGAATGAAACAAGTAATAAAGCCAAGATTGAAAAGGAAATTGATGTACTTGAAACAATGAACATCGAATTAGAACATAGTGTGGCTACATTACGTAACGGAAAAATGAGACTTTTGAAAACAGCATTAAACAAAGATTTGTATGATTCTATTAAAATCACGAGATCTAAGACTACAGAACAGACAACATCTTTTCTTGCTAATAATGCTGAATTAAAAGCTCAGATTCAGGAAAAGGTTTTTTGAAATTGCTGCTTTAAAAATGGACTTAAAGGAAGTTAAAGAAATAGTGTAATACTAAAGTTTTGATAAAACATCAGTCTTGGAACCAGTGTTTACCAATCACTAAGAAACCAATCAGTTGTGTAGACAACCGATGCGTTTATATCTTGGCAAGGGCTCAAAATGTCAAAACAACTGTTTGCCTACCAAGTTGATGTGAACAAGAATTTGCAACCATCACTCAACATTATTGCCTTAAGAAAACAAGATCACCTTTGCAAAACCGATCACATGATTGCATCTAACGCTTCTAGGAATAGTTCTAAGAACATGCCAAAATTTAGTTCAAATGACATGGTTCATAATCACTATCTCAGATTTAGCTAAGAAAAAGAGTACAAGAAAGAGATTGGAACTCAACAAACATGTACCTACTATCTGCAGAATTCAAACCACATAACTGATGATAGCAACCAAACCCTAGAGCAACAATCAATAATCTAGGAGTTAGCCTGGATCTAAGAGTAGTCGCGTTCCGATAACGGCTGTGCCCAAAGCAGATCACTCTAAGAGTTCTAGTTCTTTCAGATTCCATAACTTTGATTGTTCTACATGTCATAGTGTGTCCTTATATGCAAATCATGATGCTTGTATAACAAAACCCTGAAGGAAGTAAATCACGTGCCTAAGATTCAATCCAATAAAGCCACAACAGTAACAAACACCGTAAGATCAAAGAGAGTCATACTCAGAAACCTAGTAGACAGATCATTACAAGAGACATAGGTTTGCTCCTAAGAAGACTTCCAGCTGTGTCTGAGAAAACATATCCTTAATCTGGATCTTAGGAGGAACCCAAGGGTAGAATTTTCAAAATCTGTTGTCTAGTGATTCCACTACAGAAAGTATACGACTCTTGCCCAAAGCAAGGTTGACAGTGAGACCCCAACATGGTTCAAATGTAGAATATCCCTCATATTGAGAATTGGCAAACAAACATGTATAAGTGCAGGTACATCAATCAATGTTTAGAAGGAACAAAGTCTTGATTTAAGTGCATGTACCTTATGTAATGTCAACAAGGATAATCTCATAGTATGGTTGCTGAAAAGGATGATATCTCAGAAACCATTGTCAAAGTGGATTCACAGATGATGACGTCTGTTCACAACAGTTCAGGCCTCGATCCTCAATGTCATATGACGTTTGATTACAATAGATCAAGCCTCGCACCACAATGTCAACAGAAGTTCATCAAGCAGCTGAGACAGTAACAACGTCAAATGAGCTGGATGTGCTATTCGGTCCTTTGTTCGACAAATATTTCAAAGGAGAAAATCAAGTTATTTTAAAGTCTTCCGCTGTCAATACTACTGATGCATAAAATAAACGTCAACAACAACCAGATTCAACTTCATCCACTTCAACTCTAGCCACAACTGTCACTGCTAATGGAAACTTCTATTTTGTAAATATTTTTATTCTCTCTTTATTTTTTATTTATAATTTATACAATTTTTGAAAAAGAAAATACAAAAATATAAAACCTAGAAAAACAAAATATAAAATCAAAAAAATTTCAAAAATACCAAAAAGAATCTTCTCGACATGTCTCTTGGAATCGATAACCAAAAAGAATCTTCTCGACATGTCTCTTGGAATCGATAACATTTACGTACCTGAGAAAGTAGAGTACAACATCCGACACACGCGAGTAAATGAAGTTTCGAACAGGGGGAGTTTCAAACGCTATCAAAATTGTCATATTCTAAATTTTTCTCAATGACTTATGTACATTTCAGTGCATAACTCGGTCTCGAATGTAATAGGGAAGTGTACGCTTCAGTGCGCTTACTCTAAAATAGAAGAGAAGTCTTCTATCATGTTTTTAAAATCGTTGAACACAATTTTTCAAAAAGAACTTCATGTCAAAATTGTCTAACAATATAATTTGTAGTATCTTTCCATAAAAGTGGTAGTTTGTTAAAACTTTGTGTTCAAACACACCTCCTCTCTCGAATAATTTCAAAATTGTAGTTCGGTAGAATGTCATTTAATGTGAATCAATTATTTGAGGGGTACTTTTTAAAAACAAAAGCCTTTTAATATGTCGGATACATCTCCATAAATGCATTTTTATGTATCCAAAAACACATTTGTGAAATTAACATGGTGGAAACTTATAATGTCAAATTATTAATTTACATTGTTCCACTAAGGCATCTCACTCCGTCTCAACATTTGGTTGTCATATTAATTTTTCATTCCAATGTCAAGTTTTAATAAAAATTGGTATCCCACATATACTGATGAAGGGAGCTATCAGAATCTGAATTCATGCCTATATCCGTGGTATAAATTTTCTCCCCATGGAATTTTTCATGTCAAATTTTAATCAATTGGTATTTTAAATACTAAGTGTTTTATTATTTAAAATAAGGGGAGAAAATGTGATTAAAATATGTTATAGACGAATGTGATCTTTAAGACTCTAAGTGCAACTCTTTCCTTCATGGTGCTAAACAATTTCGAATCTCGGAGCACAATGTTGTAGGGGGTATTATTGAAATAACAATGTAAAAAAAATGTGTTTAATGGATTCGATCTTTATACCCAACAACCTATTAATTTCATGACGATTCTGAAGTCATAAGGTGGTTAGGTTAGGAATAAGTCCTATGATCCAACCAGAACCGGAGGGATCTACCCAAGGACACTCCATAGTTAGAAATAGCAGTCCTTAGGTATGATTGTAGATGAATGTGTATAAGGGAAGAATGCCGACTAAGATTGAGCTAACACTGGAACAATCACAACAAGGTGTTAGTAATGACGTCTTGGTAAGCATTGAAGGGGTTGAAGAATGAAAAAGAAATGTATGGATAAAGGGTGAAAAGAAAGAAGCCCTCCTTACACCTTAGGCAGAAACCGGGTCAATACATAATCTATCAAAATTACAAAGATGATTGTTGATATTAAGAAAGTTTCGTCATGGACCCAGTGATGCAAAGCACAATACCCTTCCTATTCATTCGAGTTTTCTCTTCAAAAGAAACTTGTCTCACATTGTCACAGAGATCATACGTACTATTTGACACATCACTCCGAGATGTTGATATTGAATAGGTGGCAGTCTGCTCTCCAGCCTCTAAATTACTAAAACCAAAGTGCACAAAACGAGTCTTAGAGCCAAGAAGAGATCAAAAGTATAAATCTCATATAGACACCATGGGTCAAAATACACTTGTTTGAATACCCATAAAGTTCACAAGTTGTACCAAAGAGTCTACGCTATATCCTTGAGATCTTGCTAAAAACAAGAATATCGAGTGAAAACTTAAGATTCGCAGTGAAGATGGAAATCCTGCTTGAGCCAACATCAAACAAGCTCTGAGTAGTTACATGTAAGATTCTATATGAATCGCTGTGTATAACAGAGATATTAAAATTTTTGGTCCATCAATGAAATTGACGACATAATCCCCCAGAAAGATAGTAACTACTGATTCACTCTACCGGTTGTTCTGCTTTGAGACGTTCCGATAATGAAACTACAAGCAGGTAATCTAATACATCTGTGTTAGAAGATCCTACCCTTTGAGCTGGAAACCCTGTCGAAAAGGAGATTCTTAATTTCTTACAAAATCATCAGTTTCATAATCAAACTTATCGATCACATCCCGAATTAAACTTTACCTCAATGACGGCATCTGCAGCATCCTTTAATAAAATGAAAGTGTATTCGTATGTGGCCATCCGAACCTCCAGGAATTAAAAATACAAGAAATCCGCAACTACTTTCTAAATTGTTGTCCCAAAAATGTAAGAAGTACGGATTGAGATAGTCTCGATCTAAACTTCTCACCTTTTTGGGACAACAATTTAAAAAGTAGTTGCGAATTACTTGTTCCTGGAGGTGCGGATGGACGTATACGGAAGCATTTGGTTATATTAAAGGATGTTGCAGATTTTGCCATTGAGGTAGAGTTTAATTCGGGATCTGATCTAAAAGTTTGTGTAGAGATACTGGCTTACTATGGTGATAAGTATGATTATGGAGATGATGATTTGGTAAGTGATTTTACAAGGCGTCACTATTTCAATCTTTTAATGATTTTTTTTAGAACGGCAATTATTATAAAACCAACTAGCAAGAAGCTAGAAAAAGAATTACAAAGAGATAAAATAGGGGTGTTGCAACCAACTATCCCAACTAAAAGTACAATTACATCTAGAAAGGCACCAAGTGAAAGAGCGCGAAACAATATCGTCAAAAATAACATCTTTACGAGGGAATTGAACCAATTGAGCAACTCAGCACATGAACCAAGGGGCGTCCATGATAGATTCCACCAGCGGCATACGAGCCTGGCGATATCCGTAGCCAATCTGCAACTAAAGAACAAGTGCGATGAATCTTCCTGAGCAGAGTAGCAAAGCGGACATAAAAGATCAGAAACTAGGACACCACGATGTTGTAAATTGGATCGAGTAGGCAACCGATCCAGGAAAACCTTCCAAGCAAAAACATTTATTTTTATTGGAACATATTTAACCCATCGAGTAGCAGTAGGGGCTTTCGGCAAGAAACATTCATCAAGAAGAATGCGAACATCTTTGACCCGAAAAACACCTTCCCCATTTAAATCCCACACCCATCTATCCTCCATATTAGACAACAATGTCCCTTCAATATATGTTTGAAGAAGAGCTAATTGAGAAGATTCAACCCCTCCTCTAACAGAACGACGAAGAGAAGAGGTAACCGAGAATTGCAGTTTATCAGCCACCGTACAATCTTTATTAATCTCCAAAGCATAAATTCGAGGAAACATAACACGAAGTTGAGTGTCACCAATCCAAACTTCATTCTAAAATTGTGTGCGTAAACCATTACCCATGCGAATATGACAGTGAGAAATCAGGTTCACACCACGATCTTTAAGCATATGCACCTCCCGAATAAAGGATTTCCAAGTCGAGTAACGAAACGGAGATAATTTATATAATGAGGAGCCATGCATAGACATGATGAGACGACACCACAATGAATTATCCCGTGATATGAATCTCCAAACCCATTTGAAAAGGAGCGCCCTATTTAAAGCATAAAAACTTGAGACACCTAAACCTCCATACTTCTTGGACGCAAGAACCTTGGCCCATTTGATCCACACTATTTTCCTCTCGTCGCATTGAACACCATTGAAAAAATTTCTACGTATGGACTCCATCGTTTGTAACACCGACTTAGGAACCTTATAGATGGACATATTATAAATAGGTGTCGACCCAAGAACCGACTTTAAAAGAGTAAGCCTTCCTCCAACAGATAAAGTTTTAAGTTTCCAATTAGATAGACGAGCCTTAAGTTTACCAATCGTATCGTCCCATGCCTGAAGAGTCGAGCTATTACCTCCAACCATCACCCCTAAGTATTTAAAAGGGGTTTTCATAGTCGAACAACCAAAATATAAAGCTGCAGCATTAACATCCTCACTTCGAATCCCGACTCCAAGAAGGTGACTTTTCTTAAGATTGATCGAGAGGCCGGACAACAAAGAAAAACAATGAAGAATGTGAGTAATACCAGATAGATTAGCAATAGACCACTCACCAATAAAGACCGCATCATCCGCATAAAAAAGATGGGAAATATTAAGAGACGAACCAATTTTGATGCCCTTAAAAATCCCCGCCTCGATGGCCCTAGATAACGAAAGATGAAGAGACTCCATAATTAAGATAAAAAGGTATGGGGCCAAAGGATCTCCTTGCTTCAACCCACAATGAAATTGGAATTCGGACGTTGGACTACCATTAAGGAGGACCGAAGCCATACCAGAGTGTAAACAACCCCGAATCCACGAGCACCATTTAGAACCGAAACCAAAAGCTCTAAGCACATCTTCTAAAAAATCCCACCTTATCGAATCATAAGCCTTGGCAAAATCAACTTTAAACACCATGGCTTGTTGTTTCTTATGCTTGCACCAAGAAAGTAATTCGTTTATGATAAACGGGCCATCAAGAATTTGCCTATTAGGAAGAAACGCCGTTTGAACATCCGATATAAGACCAGAGATGATCGACGAAAGTCGAGTGGCTAATATTTTGGTGACAACCTTGTAAAGACTCCCGATCAAGCTAATTGGACGATAATCATTTACGAACTTAGGATCATGGTTTTTCGGAATGAGAGCAATGAAAGAGGAGTTACATCCTCTAGAAAATGAACTATGATCGAAAAACCATTCCACAGCAGCACAAAAATCAGATCCTAAAGTGTCCCAGAACTTTCGAAAAAACTCAAAAGTGAACCCGTCTGGTCCAGGAGATTTATTCTCTCCACAGCCCCACACAGCATTACGCACTTCATCTCTGGAGATCGGACTCTCCAACATGTCCAACTGATCAGAAGACAATCGATTAGGGAAGGTATAGTTAAGTTTACATCTGTTGGCAGCCGGGGCTCGAAACCGATTAGCAAAATGCAAACGAAATTCTTCTTTGACACGACAGGGATCATCCACCCATTCGCCATCAACCATAACACCTTTAATAGCCAAATTCGCTCGTTTACGATTAATGATTCCATGAAAAAAATTTGAGTTTTCATCGCCCTCAATAGCCCACTGAATCTTAGCCTTTTGCATATAGTCACGAGCGTCGGAAGACTTAATATCATGTAATTTTTTTAATAAATCTAACCGCGTCAGAAGAATATCATCATTTACGCCCCCTTGATCAATAACTTTGTCAATATGACACAGCTTGGAACGGAGATCCACAAGACGACCAGATTGATTCTTTTTGCAATCATTAACCCATGAACGTATCTCCTTTTTCAGGATTTGTAATTTCTTCTTGAATCGAACCATCTTATTATTATCATCAAGATCAATATTATTCCAAGTTTCCAACACCATTTGATCGAAGCCCTGTAAACTAAACCAAGAGTGGTAAACCCGAAAAGGGGAAGGCCCATAATCAGTGACCACTTCCCGAAGTAAGATTGGTCTATGATCCGAGAGGTGCCTATCAAGACAAATACCCGAAAGATGAGGGAATAAAGAGAGTAAACCATCCGAAACAAAAAAACGATCTAATTTACTCATCTTCTTAGCCGACTGAAGAGACCAAGTAAAAGAGTACCCTTCCAATTGGATTTCAACGAGCCCCGAGTTTGATATAAAACTATTAAATTCATTAGCACCTTGCGCATTGTACACTGAACCCAAACGATCCTCCATGCATCTAACTTCATTAAAATCGCCCATAACCATACAATGACCATCCCAACGGCTGATAAGGGACGAAATGTAGCTCCATAGCGAACGCTTGCTAGTGATAGACTGAGGGGCATATATAGACACCACAAGTAACTTCGCCTGATTAGAAACCCATGACCCATATAAAGCAACAAAATTGTCCGAGACAACATGATGCTCTTTACGGAAAACACTTGGATCCCATACACATAAAATACCACCAGAATTCCCAACTGCTTCGCTAATAGTATACTCGAACTTATAGTTACCCCATAACACTTTAACATCCATATCAGAAATACAATCCAACTTGGTTTCTTGAACAGAAAGGAAATTCACCTTGTGTTTATTGTTTAACTCCTTAATCCAATCTTTCTTAGCCTTGGATCCTAGGCCTTGAACGTTTAAAGATAAACAATTCATTTGAAACCACCGTGAGCTCCTTGTGATCCAATAATTTTCTCCATGTCATTCATACATCCTTCCATAGTGAACCCCATAGATTGGCCAACTTTAATCATATCGTCTATAACCTCCAATATCGAGCCACCTGCTTTTTTTTAGAATTGATATTGGTGAGAAACAGGTTTCATTAAGGTGGTTGAGCACCTCCAAAACGCAGAACTGAGACCTTTCAACGACGTTTAGAACAAAGAATTTCCATACTTGAACCTCCTGTGCACAACATGTTAAATTCTCTCTCAGGAGAAAATCCAGGTGGGAAATGAATACTTGAGTCCAAACCGAATTGCCTCGCCTTTGTCACGTTTATTAAGAAGATTGTAAAGGTTAAATGGATCGCTAGAATTCTCCTTCTCGTTGGGTGACAGATTCTGAGTATGTTCATGCCCAAAGAAATCACCTTATTATCCAAAACTCTATCAACACACCTTCAATATCACTACGTCGTCCAATAGTATTATCTGCCTTACTAATTCACCATTTATCTCTCAGCACCGTTAACGAAATCAGTCCCTCAGAATAATCATCACTTCCTTATTATACATATAAATCGGAGACCAGCCGAATAACTCCTTAGCTCTTATAACAAATTTTTTGCCTCGAACAATAATCTTGAATTTCTCAAGAATATTGTCCTCAAGTTTCGTCTTAATACAGATACGTTTACGAGCAAAACAATCCTCCTTGTTATCTTCAAGTTCTATCACCTCACCCCAACGGGACCCAATCTTAGAGAAAGTAGGTCGCGACCAGGCGTGTAGAGGGACTCCCTCTATATCAATCCAAACAATCCGCTCCCTAGATACAAAATCCGGCTGGGCCTTACATAATTGACTAAACCAAGACGCAACACCAACATGTTTCATAAATCTCATTTTGGTCTGGACCGATGTCAGCTCAATCATAACCCATAGGCCACCCAAATACGCAAGCCTCACATGCTGGAAACCCTCATTCGATAAAAGAACGCGTAAGTTATTAATTGAAGAAAAATCCTTGACTTCCCCCATAACAAAATTATCAAGGTCACGTTCCACCACACATTCATCATCCAAGACCATGGCAGGAGACGAGGCTATATGATTAAAAGTATTAGGGTTACCTTTTAAAACCGAAGCAAATGAAGAAGCCCCATTAGCAGCAGGTCTAGTTGAAATATTTGGCCGAGAGGAGTGGATTGGAGGACGATCAAACCGAGCAACATTTGCGTGTAAATGCATGCGGCCAATCCATAAAGTGCACAGGTTACCCACAAGTCGATCAACATTATCAACCTTAATAAATCGAACAAACGCAAACCTTTTCCCCGCTTTCGATTTGCGATCAGGAATGAAAACATCAACAACAGTCCCATAACCTTTACACACCTCCCATAGATCTTTAGATGTAGTGTTGTCCGGGAAATTCGTAACAAAAATAGATTTGGAGATCAACCGTGTGTGGTCGACGTTACTGCGAGCCCTAGCCGCCATAAGAAAAAAGGAAAATTATCTTGAAACCAATGGAACAGTAATCGAACACCCAAAAACCTAATGATTATGTCGAATCAAATAAAGAACAATTAAGGACCCGATCAAAAAAAACCAACCCTAAAAACTCAAAAATCAAATGAATGATATTCAATCAAAATTAGAGGATCGAAAAATCCGAAACCCTAACCCTAAAAAATACGTCGAATCTGATCTATGTATTAAGAGAGCATTAATCAAGATTAGATCACTTAAATCGAGCGTTATTTGATGAATGATAATCAAACATGCTAAAGAAGATCGATCAAATGAAGAGAGTCTTGTGAAATCGCCATGTAGGTGTCTTGATTGTGTTGTAATTGATTATTAAGTCATTTTAATCATTTTTAGTTTTTTATGTGTTTCAAGCTATGCATACGTTCTTTAATGTTAAATTATATCTTATGGTTTCAGATACAACTTGTAGCAATTACCTATATAACATTTTACAAAGTAAAATGTCATGCTCCTAACAATAGTGAATGTTATGAGTGCTTACCAATGTTCCTAACCACATTGTTTAAAAAGTCAAATCTCACTACAAGTTTTCTATCCAACCTTTTACCATTTATTGATTGTTTTTTGTTTTTTTCATTTATTGTTTACTAAATATTATTTTATTTTATTTTGGTAAAACCCATCTCAAATCTTCACCACAAGCTAAATCCTCTTTCTGTGTCTAATCCGAACGCTGATATGATAGATGTGAATTATATATTATCACCAAACTTTTATTAACAGTTGCATCATCAAAAATATGTGTTTTGATCTAATGTATATAAACTATGCAAGTAACACCCAATCTTGCACTAGCTTTTGTTTAAATAACTATGTATCTTGATATGTTAGCTTTTGATGCTTAAGCTTTTCTTTATCCATTTGATCGTACAAAATGTATATGGAGCGCGGGCCAATGATACTTCTTGCCAACAGTTTACAAATATTTTAATAAAACAAAATGTCGCAGCTTGGAGCTAACGCTAGCAATTTACAATTATCAACATGCAATTAACATCTTACAACTAGAACATTGAAACATACCTTAAGAATGAGAATATGAATGGGAATTAACAAATGAGAAATATTGTGCAAATCACTCTTACTAATTTCGTTGTTGAAATGTGCACCGCACATGACATTACCTAATTTTTTTCGTTGATTACTTACAATATTTAGTTAGCGAGTTTGAACATGACACACACGGCATCACACAAGTATCTTGTATAAATCAAATCACTAAAATTAACATGCACAATTGTTGCATGAAAAGTGCAAAGTAACATGCACAATTGTTGCATGAAATGAGCTAAATATTTCTTTTATAATTTGGCCCTCAATAATTTTCGGTTCATATTGTTCTTTTGCAAATTTATATTCCTTACGCAATTATGCGATGTTGCATTGGTTATCAATGGCAAGGTTGGCGTACACTTCGCTTGTGGTTATTTGTTATATGTTAATTTGAAAATTTTATTTTGCTTGCTTATTTCTTCAGGTATGTGACAGATATCCCAAACTGGAAATAAGATTGTGAAGAGACATGGTGCGGTTATTCATATTTTTATTGGGTTTTATGTTTATTTTCTTTTGCAGTGTCTCCTCACCTACAATTTAGTTATGCTATTTTTTTTTGTCATTCTAGAAACAGGCATGTCACTGTCGGATAAGCAGATATGAAAAAAAAGACATCAATTCGTTCAAGCTTGAAAAAACAAGAGAAAAGATGGCATTAATGCATTTGGGAAGTTAGATCAATTCTTAGATAGGTAATTTTTGGAAAAAGTGTCAAAATTTAATAATAGAAGTCAATGCAACGTTGCTCTCAAACGTAAGAAGAAAGATTTATCAGATAAGAAATCAAGTTTGAGACTTTATTTAGGGCAAAACATTTAAGTTTCAAACTGTAGAACTAAACATAGTTGATTATGTTTTTGTTTTTAAGAAAATGTGTTCTTTTCAACATTAACTTTTGCGCTTTAGACTAAGCATCGAACATTGAACCACTTACTTTTTGTTTCCTGAAGGTAGAAGATTGACTATGTAATTCGAACATCAATATTTTTCTGAGAAATGTATGGAAGTTAGTTTAATTTGAAAGCTGATTATCATAATTTGCCAAAGTATACGTAAATCATAATTCTGAACCTTGGTTGCTACTTGTGGTTGTTACATTGTCTTAATAACGTTAAATCAAGCTTGAATTATTTATGTTTCTCTCATTGTAGTCGTCTCATTCCTCAAGACACGATGCATACATTACCTATAGATGCAAACTTTATGCAACTCATTCAATTCAAAATAGTTTCTTTTTGTATACGTTAAAAAAACAACGAACACTATAAAAAACATACTTATCATGACATCGACTAAATGCAAAGTTAAATATCTAACATCATCTTTAGTTAAATTTATTCTAAAGATATATATTGAGACAACCCGTGTATTACACGGGTCTTAAACTAGTATTTTAATAAAACAAAATGTCGCAGCTTGGAGCTATCGCTAGCAATTTACAATTATCAACATGCAATTAACATCTTACAACTAGAACATTGAAACATACCTTAAGAATGAGAATATGAATGAGAATTAACAAATGAGAAATATTGTACAAATCACTCTTGCTAATTTCGTTGTAGAAATGTGCACCGCACATGACAGTACCTAATGTTTTTCGTTGATCACTTACAATATTCAGTTAGCGAGTTTGAACACGACACACACGGCATCACACAAGTATCATGTATAAATCAAATCACTAAAACTAACATGCACAATTGTTGCATGAAAAGTGCAAAGTAACAATTAACTTTCTAGTTCTTACATAATAAAAATGTTAGGAAAATTGGTTTATGTAATAAAAGAATTTTGTTTCCCAATAGGCTTACAGGTTTTAAAAAAATAAGAGAGAATTGCAAAAATGGTCATTGTGGTTTGGCCAAATTGCAGATTTGGTTCGTCGAATTTCAAAATTGCAAAAACCGTCCGTATTTGAAGGTTTGGTTCCACTTTTGGTCCTTGATCGAACTAAAATGACTAAAATACCCCTCTGGTCTTTTTTTATATTTTTTTCTTTTAAATATCCTTTATCTTTTAATAAACAAAAACTCTCTCATCTGCTTCACTCTCTCTCTCTTTATCAATCTGCTTCTCTCACATCCTCTCTCTCTATTAGAGCACAGGGTACAGTTGAGCCGTCATGCTCGTGCCATCGTGCAAAAGTGGTGCCACATCACCACTTTTTCCCATAACACCAAAATACACGAAAACACCAAAAACAGGCTCCCTGGTTAACACCAACATTTCTGGTGTTATGGTGACCCCACTTTTTTTTTTCATTCTATACATATAAAAAAAGAACTTTTTATATAAAATTCAAATTCTAATTTCATTAATAACTAAAAAAAACATTACATAAACTAAAAAAAATACATAAACTTAAATAAAAAAAACATTACATAAACTTAAAAAAAACACATAAACTTAAATAAAAAAATACAATAAACTTAAATAAAAAAAATACATATAAAAAAATGCGACAACAATTTAGAAAGTAAAATATTTAGCCCGGGCCGCGTCTTTTAAAGCCTCGATCTTCGCCGCGTCCGCCGGGTTCATCCCCGTAGTGTCGAAAGTTAGTATCTTCAATTCTTCGTTTCTTTTTTGAATTTCGCAAACCGCAAGACGCGCGGCTAGCTCACGCTCCATGTGTTCTTTTTTCGCTTCACGGTCCAAATTTATTTGTGTTTGCATCAACTCGGTAAATTGCTCTTTTTGTGAACCGGAAGTGGCGGATGTCGAGCTTGAAGAACGTTGAACTTTTGCTTTTCGAGGAGCCCCGGGTGGACGCGGGATAGCATCCGCTCCAAACATTTCCGGCTCTTCTTCTTCGGTTACCCGTCCTCGGGATCTTCTTGCTTGCGTAGACTCGGGGTTTTTCCATTTGAATTTATTTTTCAAAAAAAGCCACGCACTCCTATGCGTAAATTCTCTTCCGGTTTGATCTTTAAAAAATATTAGTACCCGTGCGAACATATCGTCTTCATTTTCGCCACTTAGAAGTTTGGTTTGGTCATAAATCGAGTTAAACTTTTGTACATCTCGATTCATCGGCGTCCACTTACCCGTCAACATATTTTTGTTTCGCACCTTCCAACCATTTTCTTCGGCTCGCTCGTTGTACACGTCGAGAATTTTGTACCAAAAAGTATCTCTCGCTTGGTCATTCCCATTTTTCGGATCTTCGGAAATTTCTATGAAACATTCCGCCAAAAGTTGTTCCTCGTCTTGAGTCCAAAAGGTGCGTTCGGTTTTTCTTTCCCGATTATCATTTTTTGAACCCGTATTTTTCTTGGCCATCGATTTTTTTCGGCCTTGTTTGTGTGACGGGCCGCCCTCGTCGGGTTCATTCGATTGTTGTGGTACTTGAGACGAATGTTGAGGATATTGTTGTGATTGTTGGAATTGTTGTGATTGTTGAAATTGTTGTGATTGTTGGAATTGTTGAGAAGATTGCGTTTGTGAAAACCATGTAGAAAATTGCTCGGGAGTACAATTCATGAATGGGTTTTGAGATGGGGCTTGGAAGTTGGCGAATGGGTTTGGTATATTGGGGCGTGTAGGAATTTGATTGGTATTAGAGGTGATGGAGTTTGCGGATGATGGAGTATTTGGATTAGACGAAGAGGAAGAATTAGGTAATTGCGTATTCAGTATTTGTAGCTCGTTGAAGTAGTTGTTTATCCATTGGTTGGGATTCATTTTGGTGAAGTTTTATATAATTGGAAGGGATGGTATAAAAAGATAGAAGTTTTATAAAATGTATGGTATAAAGTGGTAGATGTGTTTGGATTTTATAGTGTGAAAATGGGTAAAATTTGAAGAAAAAAACAAAAAAAAAAGGGCTAGTTTTAGCCATAAATTTTTTTCTAGCCGTTACCTTCCAAGTTCCAACTACATTTTTCAAATTCAAAAAAAAAATTATGCACGAAAACGCGAGGCTGTTGTGGTCCTCGCGTTTTCGTGTGGCGTTTTCGCACGATCATTTGGGCTGGTCACATAGGCGCGAGGCACGAAAACACGAGTCCTGTTGTGGTTGTGGCGTTTTCAAGTGGCGTTTTCGTGCGAAAATGCCAAAGTCCAACACCGCACCGAGACCTCTTAAAATCCTAAACAAGTTACACATATAGATACCATTAATCAAACTTTATTTATGCCTCTCTCTCTTTCTGCCAAAAAAACCATACTCTAAACTCATCATCACCACCAACATAATCCCAGTACTCATCTTCAAAGTCTCACTGCCACTACATTATCCTCGTCACCACCGCTGCTACAACATAACCATAACTATCATCTCGTCACACCTGTTACCATTATCATCACCTTCTCGTCACCAAGCCCACGTTAAAGAAGAAGAAAGGCGTGTTTGGTTTTAAAAAAACTCCTAATCAAGATTTTAATTAGTCACAGGTAAAGTGACGGTGGTGGAGTCACAGCTACAACTCTTCAAGTGAACGTCCCACCTACAATAACAAATAACCCAAACTAGTACCAAGTTTAAACTGATAAACCCAAACTAGTTTAACACTGATAAACCCAAGTTATTTCAAGATCTACTATTTGTGGGTTTTTTCATTTGTGTGACTTGGTTTTTAAGATTGTTGTTGGATGATTTGATTGTGAGTTTGTATGTCGTGGTGATGAATAGATCTCGATATGGTTTTTTTTGACGAGGTGATGAATAGATCTGGGTTATTGTTATGGGGTAGTGACGTGAGATTTTATGGATGGATTTTGGTTATGATTGTTTTTTTGTTATAAGGATCTGTGTTATGATTTTGGTGAAGATTAGTTACGGGATTTGTTTTGAGGGGATGATTTTTGTTGTGTGATTTACGTGTTTTAATGATATGGGTTTTGATGTTGTTGGTGAAAATTTTTGTTGTGAGTTAAGATCTGGGTTGGTGATAGTGATGGTGATGTTTGGTGAAAAGAGAAAAGATAAAAGGTATTATTTAAAAGAAAAAAATTAAGAAAAAAGAACACGAGGGTATTTTAGTCATTTTAGTTCGACCAAGGACCAAAAGTGGAATCAAACCTTCAAAATACGAACGGTTTTTGCACTTTCGAAATTTGACGGACCAAATCTGCAATTTGGCCAAACCACAAGGACCATTTTTGCAATTCTTTCAAAAAATAATGAAAAACTCATCAATTTAATTTTGACGATTTGTATATTGTTTCATTTGAGCTTATGAACTTTACAAGCTAAAGTAGATAAGTTCATAAGCCTATAAGCTTATTGATTTTTCAATAATCTCATAAAGCTTTAAGTCTATCAAAAAAAATACCCGTTAATAGATTTAGCATGGTTCGGTTTAGGTTTTAATATTTTTTGTCAAAACCGAAAACGGATATTTAGTTCTTATGAAACCTAAAACCGAAACTGATCGGTTTTTGTCGACTCGCCTTTTTGGTTTTTTGTTATTTTGAATTTGTAACCATTTATATTTGGGTTTGACCAATTCGGGCTAACAAACTTGTTTTACTTAAGTATATCGTTTTCTCATCTTTCTATTTTGTTAATTTAAATTGAATAATGTTGTTTCAGTTTCCACACAAACATGTGAAACAAATATTATATAGACGAGGCATACACATGCACATTAAACTCACATAGTATCAACATTGTCAAACACATGTCGACATATTACCATATATTATATGTTCGTTTTGGTTTTTATCACCATGCCCGCCTTTCAATCAAATCCATGACAACATTATTTAATCTTCAGTAGTAGGGTTGAGCAAAACAGAATGAAAATCGAACCGAACCGAAAATCAAGCTAAATCGGTCCGAATGAAACCCAACCGACATATTCGGTTCGGTTTTCCAATACTATGTATTTATGATTTTGGATTTCGGTACGGCTCGGTTCGTGCCAAAATATAGGAAAAAGTGAAAAACACACCTAAACAGTATAAACCGAATCAAACCGAACCGAATGGACTGACACAAACTTAACCGAACTGAGTCACTTCAGTTCGGTTCTCAATTCATGTCTTTCGCAAAATCATTTTCTGGTTCGGTTTTGGTGAGCTTTAACTCGATGCTCATCCTAACTTGCTCGAAATTGAATACTTGTACAACTAGGGGTGTTCATTGGTTCGGTTATCGAGTTGTTCGGTTTATTCGATTCTGTTAGTTCGGGTAATTTTTTTCTGGGTAAAAGCGAAAAGTCAAAAACTGAACCGAACCGAACCAAATTCAAATCGGATTAAACCAAACCGAATAACCCGATTACATAATTTTAATTATTTATTCATTTACTTATATAGATCTTGTTAATACAAATACGCGTAAAACCGTTATATTTTACGATCTTTCTATGTTTTGTCAATAACAATCATAAAATCATTTTAAGTAGAAAATAAAATGCATAAGTTTTAACCCAATAGTTTTCTAACTCATCATAATTATCATACATCAACCTACACACATTTTGACTAATACTTAAGGTTTTGTACATAAGTCCATTAAGCATAAAATTGTGTCCAAAACTATTTTAGTTTGAAACTTACACATAAGTAACTACACAATTCTTTTTACAAAAGTCTACATTATTTTTTGAAACATACACGTAACACAAAGTTACTTGCACATCTATTTTTAGCATATACATGTAATTACATAAGGTAAAAACTAGTTACAAAAATTATTTTTACATCATGCATGACATTATTCATCTAGTTGACTTTTGTATTGTCATTTCATAATCTTGTCATATCTAGAGAAGATCTTGAAAGATCATACAAGATTTTAGAAGATTTGATATCCAAAATCCAGATTTGCTATATTGTGTGCCGGATCCCTTGCCATACACTGGTCGGATCCCTTTTGGAAGGGATCTTTCAGATCCGGGTGAACAGTGGCATTTTTGCCTATAAATAGCAAGCCAATTCTCATATTTTCTCATCCATTCCAATTCATTCTCTCTTACATTTTCATAACATCATACTAACCTTTGATCTCAGATCAATTTCATAGTTTTCATTTCATTTTTGGTGATTCTCTTTTGCTCTTAATAGAAGACGAGATTACCACGTGTGCATACAAGACGATCAAGCCTCAAGTTTACTTGTTGCTAGTCTTCATCATCATTTCAAGATCATTGTGTTGATTTTTGCACATCATTCATTTCATTGTAACATAGACATCATACCTCGTAAAGTTTAGATAGTGCTCGGGTTGGTTTTACCTTTGTTAGAACCCGATATTTAGCTTTGTATCGAATAAAGTGTAAGCAATGTAAGGTTGGTTCTACCTCGAACTAGAACACATTATTTAGTTTTGTACCGGATAAAGTGTAAGCGACGTTGTGAGGCTTCTCCGCCGGACAAGGAGCTTGTGGACATAGTGTTTACGAACTCTCGAGTTGGGTACTCGGGGAGTGGAGTAGGGCTAGGAAGGTGTCCTTGTAGCCGAACCACTATAAATACTTGTGTCACGGTTCTATCTTTCTTTACTTTTATTCCTTGCATTAGATTCTTATTATTGTCTATATTCTTGCATTCTAAAAGTATACATTTGTATACGTTAATATCTAAAGATTTCACAGAACTTGATCTAAAAATATTAAAACGTAAATTGAAATCCGTAAAACTATTCAACCCTTCCCTTCTAGTTTTTCATAGATTTGTAGCAACAAAAACAATTTCAAGCTTAAAAATATTATATTAATACTAGGAAAGAGTTTTAATATTTTTTTAATATAAATATATAAAAAATATATGTATTTATATAAATTCAGTTTTCGATTCGGTTTAGTTTGCCAAAACCATATAAACCGAATAAGAGCTTAGCAATATTACACAAGATAAACATTGTTAAGAATGATTCATACACTAAGAGATTGAAAATTAAGAGTTTAAGACAAGTTTGTATATGTAGTTTTAAAAATAAAGAAATATAAGACTAAAGCTACTCACAAAACACAACGCATGCATAAATGTTATTTAGTACAATATCATTATTACCGTTGTTTATCAGATAAAAACATTACTTACTAAAGCATTTTTTTGTGAAAATGAGTTTTAAATGATGAGAGACGATTTAAAGACAACAAATGTTGAAATAGTTAACTAATTTAAATACTAAACACTTGAATGCATATACATTTGGATTCTCAACCCATTATAAATAACTAAACATATTTAGTACAAGAAACTTACATGTTTTAAGCATATTTTAAAGAGCTAAACAAATTCAAATGTGTGGTTTAATGTATATAAAAAAGAGAAAATATACCTCTAGCTTTAAATTTGCAGGTAGGTTGTAATTAAAGCTCATACTATATCATGGCACATGACAATAATGTAAAGTATAACATATATAGTATACTTTTAGGGTAACTTTCTATTTGTAAAGTATGTGTAACTAGTCCCTCAAGTTTAATGTTTTTACTATTTTTGCCTTTACTTTTGAAATATTGTACTTGTAAACTAGTATACTCCTTAAGAGTAAGGAGGATGCATAGGGAATTTGCTAAGAGGATACAGATACGTCCTTCATTGTCTATTACCACCAGCCTAAGCACTTAACATGACCTAAGTCCATCGTGTTTGTTTTTATGAAATAGAAGGCATGACTTTCAAGAACGAACCCGTCACTTAATACAATAAGGGCACAATTAGTAAATCAATCATTAAACTAACAACATAAAAGAAGATACATGTCTTTCAACAGTCCGTTCTCATTGCAAATGCATCATTCTTACTCTCAAGGAGTGTACTAGTTTGCAAGTACAATATTTCAAAAGTAAAGGCAAAAATAATAAAAACATTAAACTTGAGGGACTAGTTACACATACTTTACAAATAAAAAGTTGCCCTAAAAAATACTATATATGTTATACTTTACATTATTACCATGTGCCCTGATACAGTATCAGCCTCCATTATAACCCTACCTGAAAATTTGAAGCTAGAGGTATATTTTCTCTTTATTTATACATTAAACCACACATTTAAATTTGTTTAGCTCTTTAAAAAAATGCTTAAAATGTGTAAGTTTCTTGTACTAAATATGTTTATTTATTTATAATGGGTTGAGAATCCAAACGTATATGCATTCATGTGTTTTAGTATTTAAAGTATGTAACTTTTTTTAAAATTTGTTGTCTTTAAACTGTCTCTCTTCATTTAAAACTCATTTTCACTAAAAATGCTTTAGTAAGTAATGTTTTTGCTTGATAGAAAATGGTAATAATGATATAATACTAAATAACCTTTATGCATGCATTGTGTTTTGTGAGTTGTATACCTCGAGAATCTTGTACCAAAACGTCTCATTGTTTTGGTCGCTCCCAACGTTCTGATCTTTCGAAACATGTATGAAAGACTCCGCCAAAAGTCTCTCCTCGGTTTGGGTCCAAAGTGTACGTTCGTTTTATATTCACGAGATTTCTTGGCTATGCTCTTTTGATGTCCTTTTGTTTGTGATGATGGACCCTCGTCAACTTGTGGTGGTTCATGACTTGAATGTTGGGGAAATTGGGATTGTTGGGGAAATTGTGAATCGTGGGAAACTTGGGATTGTTGGGGATATTGGGATTCATGGGAAATTAGGGTTTGTATAGTTGTTGTTGAGTAGAAAGTTGGGTTTGAGATTGTTGTTGAAGTTGTTGCCATAATGAGAATTGATCGGGTGTAAAGTTGATAAACGAGTTGACAAGCGGGTTTGGAATTTGATGCAAGTTGGTGAATGATGAAAGCGGGTTGGTGTTTGAGGTGATGGAGTTTACGGATGATGGTGTGTCTGGATTAGAAGATGATGACGAATTGGGTATTTGGTTTTGCGGGTCGTTGAGGAAGTTGTTGACCCATTGATTTGGATTCATTTTAGAGAATTATTGAGATAGAAGTGAAGATGAAATGTTGTGTAAAATTGGATGTGTTAGGGGGTATTTATCTATATGTACTTCTAAATGTTTGTAACTTGTCTTTCTTACCTAGCTTAGTAGTCTACTACTACTTTTAACTATACTTGTGAAAAAGTGATAAATTCAATTGTTTGCCATTTACTTCTACTGATATGTAAATGTTTGGTAACACATGTTTCTTATCAAGCCTAGTAGCCTACAACTACTTTTAACTATTCTTGTGTTTGCCATTTAATACCATGCAATGTTCTCTTTTCAATTGTTTGACACTCTTAGTTTTTAACTATTTAGTTGTTTGACATTTAATACTATGCAATGTTCCCTTTTGAATTGTTTGCCATTTATTGAGTACCATGCATGACCGGGCTTTACATAAATTTAAAACTAGTACCATGAAAAATAAAGGTCTTGAAGAAATAAAAACTAGTATTATGCAATTTTCTTGACATGTATTACTATACAATTTTCTTGATTAATGTTCCATAAATGCTCCATGATATCGTGTCGAATGTTATTGTGAACTTCCCTATCCCGGAGTTCTTTATGTTTTCTTCTATGTATATCGCACCGTTCGACCCACGTACGTTGAATATTCGCTTGTAGAGTAACGTATATTTTATTATAGTCACTAACCTTGAATTTTTTATCTTTCAATATCATGTTATGTAATATGATACAACAATACATGATTATTCATAGCGTATTGACTTGGTAACCACATGTGGGTTGTTGTATAATTCCCCAACGATCTTGTAGGACTCCGAAAGCCTGTTCGACATCTTTTCTTGCACTCTTTTAAACTTTATTGTTTTTTCATCCCTTGCAATAGAAAACGATTTGACAAACGTAGACCACTGAGGATATATTCCATCCGCTAAATATAACCTTTTGAGTATGCATTTCCATTTACTACAAATGGAGCTTCCGGAGCTTTATCGGCAAGAAGGTCATCAATAAAGGTGAACCATATAAAACATTGAGGTCGTTATTTGCCCTCGGAACCCTAAAATATGCATGCCAAATCCACAATTGTTGATTCGCAACGGCTTCAAGCATTATAGTCTGGTATTTATGATCACGTCTTTTGAATTGACCATGTAATGCCTTTGGACAGTTTGTCCATTCTCAATGCATACAATCGATGCTCCCGAGCATTTCAGAGAGTCCATGTTTGTTCTCGTGCAATTCATATACATGTTGGACATCATCTAAATTAGGCTTCCATAAAACTCTCCAACGTATAATATATATATATGCATTTAGTGAAGTTCCATAAACATTTACGTGAACAAACTTCACCAATTTACAATTACTCATCAAATGCATCGGGTGATGAGCCATATGCCAATTAGCGTATGACGGAAGTGCTTTCATAATAGGACTAATACTTAAACTACCGAGAGCATCGTGTCGTTGCTTAAATAAAAACAGAAGTATTCGGGAAGAGATTCAATATTGTAATCTATAACCTATACAAAACATGCTTTTGAAAAAATAATCTTGGCCCAAAAAATCAAGAGATTGACACGTGGAAAAGAAAAACAATCAACGGCTGAAAATAGAAAACAAAACCTTCCATTAATTAACGAAAATCATCAATGCAGACTCTTACACGAAAATCATTAATGATTATAAATATAGAAAAGTTTGAACAACATTAATGATATTAAATTAAAAAACAAAACTCTTTGGACATAAACATGTCATCACCATCTCATTAATTGAGTCAACGAAGTAATTACGGAAAGTCTTAACCGGAAATCATTAATTTTCAAAATTATAGGAACTTTTTTGGAAAACATTAATGTTCGAACCTAAAACTGGAAATCTTTTTTGACCTATTCTTCAAAATTTTATAATCAGTTTTAATGATAATTAACTTTCCAAAGTTATCTACTAAATTTGAAGTAATTAAAATCAATGTCAAAGCCTACCACATTCATTATAAATACCAGGCACACACACACTTACACTCACTTTTGTTCATCTTCATCTCTTCTCCAAATATTTATATACACCCTCGGTAAAGATTTGAATTTTTCAATTCATGGATGTTTGAATTTTATTGTTATTTTAGTTATATCAGAAACATTAATGTTTCTTCTCTCTTTGTAGTTAAGAAAATGGAGATTAATATGACTCAGTTGTGTGACCTCGATCCCATTCTGATAGTGACAATTGATACGAGTTATCACTAATTATTTATGTTTATTCAACAAGTTTTGGCTTTTTTTTAATTAAGTTTTGACTATGGATGTGGTTCTTTTAAATATCAAATTGTATTTTGTTTATTACCTTCCTTTTAATCTAAGTTAATGTTATTATCTGCATGTAAAGAATTATTGGGCTGATCTCAAATTGTTTGTAATTGTTACAAACAAATGTTCGGCCTTATTAATTGACCTTCACTTTTTATGGTAACCATTGATTTAATCATTGAATTTTTCCTAAAATCATGCTATATTCATTTCCTGAGTTATTTGAACTTTTCACCGTCAATATTTTTATTTGTATTTTCCTAAAAACATGAATATTTTCATCATCAATATTTTCCTAAAAACATGCTAGAATCTTTAACTGTTTCTCTTATAAAAACAACATCAATGTTTCTCTTAATTCATCTTCTCTTTTTATGGTAACCATTGAATTAGTCAATCAATTTTTCCTAAAATCATGCTATATTCATTGCATGAGTTATTACTGATTGGAATAATTGAATTTTTCTTAAAATCATGCTAGAATCTTTAACTGTTTCTCTTAAAAAAACTACATCAATGTTTCTTTTATTTGACCTTCACTTTTTATGGTAACCATTGATTTAGTCTATATTCATTGCCTGAGTTATTGCTGATTGGAATCATTAAATTTTTCATAAAATCATGCTATAATCTTTGACTGTTTATCTTATATAAACGACATTACTGTTTCAACTTCAGCATCACAAAATTAAAAGAAACAAGAAAAGAATTTTACATTTATTTTTTGAACATTATATCAACCTTAAATTATGTAAACAATAGCCAACATTTATCAAGATGTCAATGATTCTTTTAATAATATCTTAAAACTTGCCGCCCAACGGGCGAGCCTTGAATCTAGTTGGTAATATCATTGACTATTTGTTTAAAAAGTTTAGAACTCATACATACCTTCGCCTAAATTTACTTTTTGGGTATTTAGGTGGATTTTCTCCGTCGCCAAAATAATTTTTCATTAGCTGTCGTTCCGCCAAAATAATCTTCCGAAGTAGCACCCGAACTCTCGGCTTCGTCATTCTCCAAACTTGACATTGTTCAAAATATTCTAAATATTGAGTATATTCTTCAACATTTTCTTGGTAGTAAATATTGTAAATATCGTACGTATCGAGCCCGTTGGGATCCATATAGTGTTTTTTAGAGAAATATTGGTGAGTTTGTGTATGTAGAAGTGTGTGAAAAATATGAAGAATAATGATGGTATTTATAGGATTTTTAAAAGGTAAAAACTTAAAAAAGTGGGTATCTAAAACCAACCAACGGTTCTTAATTTTCAAAAAGTAGTCGTTTTATAACGTTTAAAAAAACTTGAAAACGCCACAAAAAACTTGAAAACATGATTCATGGTGTGGGTCTCGTGCCACCATTTGACGTTTTCCTAGACCGTATGGTGTGATGGTGGTGGCTCATCACTCGAAAACGCCACTTGAGGTGTGGGTATGACGCCATCATTTGGCGTTTTCAGGGCCATGGCACAGGGTACCTAATGCCCGTATCTTGTGTAACACTCCTAAGCTCTTATTCGGTTTTCGAGCCAAAATCGAAAAAAAACACACCTAAATCGTATAAACTGAATCGAACTGAACCGAATGGACTGACACAAAACTGAACCGAAGCGAGTCACTTCGGTTCAGTTATTCATGTCTTTCGCAAAATCGCTCATCCCAGCTTGAATATTTGTACAACATCACCAAACAAAAGGTAAAAAGGAAAAAAAAAAGTTACCTGTTCCCAATCTAGTAACCATCCAATTGAATTGAATAAAATAAAAATCAGTAAACCAGCACTCACTTGTTCCCCAATTCAATTCAATTTCACATCTTTATCTCCGTCACCAATCTGTAGATCTTCTCCGATCAGGTAACGATACAAACAAAGTGTGGTTGAATTAGATAGGATTTTGGTTGATGACGTGGATATTATTATTAGGTCAAGATCACTAGTTATGTTGACTCTTATATTACCCTAATTTTCATCTTTTATTACTTAATGTTTATCAAAGTTTGCATTTTTCAACTAGATTGCCCGTTGTTTTCGCTTTCGTTAGTTAAGATGAGGTGTAGTTATGTGTAGGCTGATTGGTTAAGAAGATTAGTTGAGAGTATTTGGTTAAGAAGCTGTTTCGTGCTTTAGTAACTGTAAAGGATAAAGGATAAAGGATACTGGTCGGTTATAATTGTCTACGCTTTACTTTTAACTATAGATTGGTCCTGTGAGTAATTCTATACAAGGTTTTCAGTCAGTAGTCGAAACTGGCAAAGCTAACTGTTTTGGAATTAAGCTTCGTTTTGGTCAACTTCTTTGCAGCAACTGTAGTGGCTAGAATGCGGTATATCTAGAATATAAACGCCTTATGGTTCCAGTGACCTCTTGGATCATAAATTTACATGAGTTTAATCCTTCATATTGGAGTTCCTGTATAAGCACCATTATTGCGTAATTGTATTTGTAGCGTATGCTCAGAATGGATAAATTGCATTTTTCAGCTTCCAGGTCTAGATGCACTCGAACATCTGTTTTAGTAGCTGTAGAAATAGTTGAATGATTTGCATTTTTCACGTTATTTGCTATTTTTAGAAATCTTATACGTTGGAATGAGATATAGTTATCTCACAATTAAAACGTGAATACTATATATATTTCAAATAAAGCGTGTTTTCTACATTTTGAATAGGTATTTGGCAATAACATGAATTTTGGAAGATATGGTAATAAAAGCACTAGATAATATAACGATTACTAGAAGTCCAAGGCTTTCTTTTTGTATGTTAGTCGTGCTCCTTCACTGAATCACTGTGTATGATAAAATTTTGATTTTGGATTCCATCCAAAAAATGACCCTCATGGAATTGAATGTTCTTGCAGATCATTAATGGAAGCTTGACAATAACGTGATATAGTACGATATATGCAAGCAATGGGGACTGAAAATCCTAACCGTGCAAACATTTATCAAGGGCCAGCGGCTACTCCTTTCGCGGCTCCTCGAAGCAATACTCCTTTTGCGGCTACTCCCATGGTTGGATCAGAGGCCTCTGCTTTCAGGCCAACATCAGTCCCTGGTTCTCTGAGTACACTGCCTGCTACTCCAAGTACAACTCCATTTTCTTCTTCTGGGCCTGCGGTCGGAACTGGGAATCCTGGTTTTAGACCCATGCAACCTGGTAGGCCTACTTCGCCATATGGCCCACCAACTACAGGACTTATTCAGCGTTTTCCTACCCCACAGTTTCCCTCCCCATCTCTACCCCCAAGCTCTAATGTGGGACAGCCCATATTGCCTCCAACGATGAGACCTCCGCCTCCGGGACATGTTCCACCAATGTCGACTTCCATAAATCGTCAGCCTCCACCAGTACCAATGGGATCACCTCCTCAAAGCTTGTACACTGTTTCTTCTAACAATAATACTCCGAAGTCGTTTTTAGATTCACCGTATTCTGCTTCGAGGCCAAACATGCAGCAGCAACCTCCACCCTCGATGGGATTGCCGTATCCTGATGCTGGTCAGGCGTCTTTGCCATCTGCTGTACCTGGCTACTCGGGTTTCCAGAGTAGCACATTCACTTCACCACCACCACCGCCGCCAATTTCTTATCAAGGAGGTTATGCCGCACCTCAGCCAACCACACCCTCTCCCTTTTCTTCTCATCAAGGTGCTTATGGACAAGCTCCACCAGGAATGTATGCAGGAGGGTCAGCACCTCCCATGGGAGCTATGTCGGGTTTGGTAGAAGACTTCAGCTCACTTTCTCTAGGATCTGCTCCTGGATCTTTTGATCCTGGGCTTGATACCAAAATCTTACCAAGACCACTGGACGGGGATGTAGAACCAAGTTCCTTTGCTGGGATGTATCCCATGAACTGTGATTCTCGATATCTACGACTTACAACCAGTGCTATACCAAATTCACAGTCTCTTGTTTCGAGGTGGCATTTGCCTCTTGGAGCAGTTGTCTGTCCTCTAGCAGAAACTCCTGAGGGGGTGAGTTTTATGCACTAACAGAGCAACTACTAGATGTTACATGGTGCTATTTAAGAAAATACTTATTTTTTTACATCTGTATTGTTTATTGTCCAGGAGGAAGTACCAGTCGTTAATTTTGCCACAACGGGCATTGTTCGTTGTAGAAGATGTCGTACATATGTGAACCCGTATGTGACTTTTACAGATGGTGGAAGAAAGTGGAGATGCAATATATGTGCTTTGCTTAATGATGGTAATACTTCAATTCCTTTTCCCATTGCACGGTTTGTTTTTCAAATTGGCAAATTTTGGTTCAAAAGTTCCTTGACAATATCTTGCCGCTTAGTGTTTTCTTTTGATTATTCCCCGAATAGTCTTTTTTGAATTTGCAGTTATGCCTTATTCATATGGTACCTGATAACATAGTAAAACCTATATATTTTTCAAGTTATAATATTTTTCTTGATATTAATGGAATCTGCTTCACACTAGCTATCTAATACAATGATGTTGTCTGCTTTTGAACGTTGTAGTAACGTCTCACATTTTAACGTCTCTTATCTGTGGTGTAAAAGTTTCAGCTATTAATCCTAGTGCTACCTTCGTTGAGGAGGTGCAATTGCTAGTCACTTGTAGTTAATGTGCACAGAGCTAACGAGATTCTCTAATGTCTAGTGCGTTTTCCTAAGGTCAATCAGTTTCATATAAAAACTATAGGAACACTTGCACTTTGTAAATTAAAACTTTGCTTGGGCAATGGTTTTGGTAATGAAGACTATTTCTTATTGCTTGGCCTTCACTTGATAACTTTTTGAATAGCTGCTCACTGCTTTTAAGTTGTTTGATAATCCAGTAAATCTATCAATATCATCTCGTCACACAGATGCACTCTTAACGTCTGCTTATTGCTGTATACTGTAACGCAAGCTACAAATTTTGCCCAGTCATTATTCTTTGAGATTATGAGAAACAGTATTCAGTTGCTCAACCGCTCACCTGGCACACTAGTGATGTGTAAATAATTCTAATATGTCAAGGGTCTGTAAACACATACGACCTCAATTATGTGCCAAATAATCCTTTAATGCTCATCATCAGTTTAATGACTGTTATTGATTATTCTTGTTGTACATGAAGCTCTTAGTGAAATTATGATATTTATACCGAGTATTTTCTATCCATACTACGCAGTGCAAGGTGATTATTATTCTCAATTAGACAGCACTGGAAGAAGACTTGATCTAGATCAACGTCCAGAGCTTACAAAGGGCTCCGTGGAATTTGTTGCTCCAGCTGAATACATGGTTCGGCCACCAATGCCACCACTGTACTTCTTTTTGATCGATGTATCATTATCTGCAGTTAAAAGTGGAATGCTTGAGGTAAGCTTTTCCTTTTAACATCATTGATACTTTTCATCGCACTAACACTTATACACTGATCTTTGTTTGCACAAGCCATATATATGAAAACAGTAATAAACATCTTAAGCTAGCTCTCATTGTGCTTAGTTCTTGTAATGGTATTTGGAATGGAAGGGTGTGCAGTGGTGCAACACCTTGTTCTGTTGGAACCATGACTTTTGTTATGAAAAAGTATAGCAAGTAATTATCCAAAGCAAGGGGGGTTCTAGGATCTAGGATGTGTAGGCTTGTTAGATCGCACAGCTTCTGTCTTTATTTTCAAATATTGCCTGCAGTGTTAAAAATCTGGTATTCTGAATCATAGATCAAATCTTGAACCTATTCTTCATGTTATTAGGAAATTTATGACACCTAAGTTAGACACATGTTACACATACAGGTTAGATCTGTATCATAAGATTTATGCATTGTTTTGAAACTGAATAACAACTATATGAATCAAAACATATTGGTTGGTTCTCACAGTTATTAGGTCCCCATTGTGTGTGTGTGGGTTTTATTGGGTTGTGGAATTGATGTAACTAAACTCTTGCATGTTATTGCACATTAAACTATGACAATGATGTTCCAGTCAATTGATTTTAGCCAATTATTGCAAATCTTTTGTTAAGAGGTGATATGTACCAATTTATTGTTCACAGTTAGCCTGTTGATTACATCTCTTGCATTTCCCATTATGAATTTCGTTAACGGCTTGATCGGCTATTCTGCTCATGTTTACTGAATACTAGAGTGCGCTTTAGTTATTCTTCTTTGCTTACATTTTGTTAGGTGATGGCCCAAACTATAAAATCTTACTTGGACAGATTGCCGGGTAGCACAAGAACACAGATTGGGTTCATAACTTTTGACAGCACAATTCATTTTTACAACATGAAGGCAAGTTATTCACAGTTTACCTGGCCATACCTTTTTCCCAATCAGAACGTTGGCAGGTGCTGACCCACATTTTCTGTTTCATCTTTGCCAGTCTTCTTTGACACAGCCTCAGATGATGGTCGTATCAGATTTGGAAGATGTTTTTGTTCCATTACCAGATGATCTCCTAGTCAACTTGTCAGAATCCAGAACGGTGGTGGATGCGTTCCTTGATAGCCTGCCTTCTATGTTTCAGGACAATGTTAATGTGGAATCTGCTTTTGGGCCAGCTCTTAAAGCAGCTTATATGGTTATGGTAAGCTTGTATGATCCTGTCCTATTTAGAAACGTGATGGGTGATTTCATATTCAGCATCGTAAACTTAGTTTTATTGATGTTATGCACTTGCAAATCTTGCACATATTATGACAGATACGTAGACTGACTAATAGTTTTATAAATAACACAGCTTGTATGATGTAGTGTGTATTATCAATTTTGTGATGCTTGGATACACTATGAATCTTGCTTATCTTATGTCAGACGCCTGGACTGGTTATAAGTTTTCCTTGGTACAATGTTAACAAGTTCCTTTGTCCGATGCAGAGCCAACTTGGAGGGAAATTATTAATTTTCCAGAGTACTCTTCCCTCACTTGGTGTAGGTCGTTTGAGGTTGCGGGGAGATGATCTTCGTGTTTATGGAACAGATAAGGAGTACGCTTTAAGAATACCAGAAGACCCATTCTATAAACAGATGGCTGCCGATTTTACCAAATTCCAGGTTGCAGTAAATATCTATGCATTCAGTGACAAGTATAGTGACATAGCCTCACTAGGTATGTACCGACGGTGGACTTCACATGCTGTTTAGATAATTCATTTTTTTTTAAGTTGGAAATTTTTACCCATTTATATGCTGTTAACGTTTTTGTCTAATGGGTAAACTCTATAGAATACCAAATCGGAAATTGGTCAAATGTGTCAAATACTTTCAAAATTGCTAGAATTGTAATCAAGTGCATTTTCGTATTGCTAAGAAGTTGGATTATTACTGTAATTAATATTTGGCACATTCATTTTTTTATAAGTTACAAAATGGATAAAAAGGTGTTTATGGATCTACCAAATCCGACAAACTAAAACTCACCTGTTTTGGTCCGTTACTCAACTTTCTCCTCTTAACAATTTACAAATGAGGAATGCTATGTACACAAAAGATTCACAAAAAAACTTTTAACACAATGATGTGGCAAAATAATTTTGCTGATCAAAACAATTACTGTAAAAAAAACAAGAATCCATTTGATTGGACAAATGATCTTGCCACATCATTGTGTGGAAACTTCTTTATAAATCTTTTGTGGACATAGGCACATAGCATTTCTCTTTACAAATACAACAATACACGATCCCAACAGTTTGTCAACTCTAAATTACTCTTTGTTAATGGTGGTGCCCATTTATTAAGTGATGATGGTAGTGTTCCCATTTATTAAGTCTAGTTTACGTTGCTATTATCATGATCCACACTTGTAAAGTGGAAGCACAAAGTATAAATTTTGTATCTTTCTGCTTAGAGGCCAATGTAGGTGTAGTGACATAATTTACATGGTTTTTCCATATGCATTATTGCTGTGGAAGTTTAGTTTTATATGTTCACTAAAGTGAAATTATTTACATGCAGGTACTTTGGCAAAATACACTGGTGGGCAGGTGTATTATTATCCAAGCTTTCATTCTGCCATTCATAAAGAAAAGTTGAGACATGAATTAGCTAGAGACCTCACCAGAGAAACTGCCTGGGAGTCTGTAATGCGCATCAGATGTGGCAAAGGTTTGTCTAAATCCGAGACTATGTGCTAGTTGCGAATATATGCTTTAGCAAGGATTATATTCAGTGTGAATGACTTTGATTACATTGTTCAGTAAAGGACTGATTTTTTAATCTCTCTAGGAGTGCGTTTCACCTCGTATCATGGAAACTTTATGCTAAGATCCACAGATCTATTAGCGCTTCCAGCTGTTGACTGTGATAAGGCATATGCAATGCAGTTTGCTCTTGAAGAGACGTTGCTCACAACTCAGATTGTGTATTTCCAAGTGGCTTTACTGTATCCTTTAAATCTTTCCGATAAGGTTTTAATTTATAATTCTGTGTTTTTACGGTTTGCTAAAACATACTTTTATTTGTTCTCTTTCGAATTAACTTCGATATTAGACAGGGCAATTTCAATCCATTTGCGGAGTATGGGTCGTTGATTATATTCTTATTGGTAACCAGTCAAACATTATAAAAAAATTCAGCTCAAAGGATACGGGTCAAGGGTTTATAAGTAATCCAAATTATACTAAATGTTTGCAGGTTCCTGAGTTTGTAAATACAGACAAATTGCATCATTGTCCTAAACTTCTAATAGCAATTGATTTTAACAAAGTAAATTATTTATGAAGAGTTTATAGGTCAACCGAATCGTTTGACCCACTCATATCACCACCTACGTTTTGTATGGTTCTAGCTTCAGAATATTAAAATTTCCTTTTTCGGTATGTTTCTCTGGCATTTGAGGTTTTCATAACAGTATGTTCCAATTGATTGTCCAGTATTTCATCTACCTGGCTTATATTTTTGCGCTAGCCTTAATTTGGCATGAAATAGAATCTGATTGCCCGTCATTACACACGTATATTTATCAACTTAATTTCATCATCAGATATATTTTTTCTATATGTATTCATTCTCATTTTTAAATTACCTTACGATTTGGTTTTTACATCATGTGGGATGTGTAATTGCTTGTACGTGTACTTTTGACATTGGCTGTAAATATATGAATACTTAACAACCAAAAGATACACCGCATCTTGCGGTGAAAGGCGTATTAGAGTACACACTGCTGCAGCATCAGTGGTTACAGATTTAGGGGAGATGTACCGCCAGGCTGATACCGGTGCTGTTGTTTCTTTGCTTGGTAGATTAGGTAAGATAAGCCTCTCCCTGTGTGATTAAGAAGGAAAAATAATGTTTCTATCAAGATAGATAAATCGTCCTTGTGGTTTATTTTTAATTACTAAAATCATCCCTGGTCGTGACTATTTGCATAATTGATTCGTAATTATACTGTTTACTTTTGATCAATTGATCCCTTAAGTATGTAAATAGTATCAGTTTTGGTATCTCAAGTATGTAATTAGTTTAAATTTTGGTCTCTTATGTATGTAATTAATTTCAGCTTTGCTCCCTCAAGTCTTATCTTAATTTGGTTTGGTCCCTAAAGTCTAAAGAGGGGGACCAAAAGTGAAAGCAAACAGGTTAAATAAGGATCAGTTATGCAAATAGTATCGATGAGGGACGACTTCTTAAATTTACCAGACCACAGGGACTTTTTCTCTTAGAAAAATATGGTTGCTGTTTGATAGAGATTATTCATGCTCTTGATATATCCATTAATGTATTGTAAACTATATGCAGCAATCGAAAAATCGCTGTCTTATAAATTAGAAGAGGCTCGTAGTGCTGTTCAAATGAGAATCGTCAAGGCCCTCAAAGAATATCGAAAACTCTATTCAGTGCAACATCGTGTAGGAAGCAGGATGATCTACCCAGAATCACTCAAGTATTTGCCCTTATATGGATTGTCACTATGTAAATCAATTGCACTTCGTGGCGGGTTTGCCGATGCACAACTTGACGAACGATGTGCAGCAGGTTTCACCATGATGGCTTTACCTGTTAAAAAAATGTTAAAGCTATTATACCCTAGCTTGTTACGAGTAGAGGAGTATCTTGTAAAGGTTAGTTTTATTTTATGCATATCTAGTTTATGATCTGTGGTGTTTATGGCAGAAGTGCCGAATGTGTGGGTCGGATTAGGTTGACCCGCCACACTTCCTATCCAGATTTATGAATCTATTTAATAATAATTAGTATGAAAAATAATTGTACAAAATTATATTATTTCATAATCATCCAAGTCTTTGAATAACATGTTCTTATGGAGTTTTATGCATTAGAAATTTAGAAGTACACTTCTGGAAGACTTTCAAGTTTCAACATATTTAATTTCAATAATTTTTTTTACTCCTTTGACTTGTTGGGAATGAAAGATAAACCCATTTGACCCGCTTTTAAGTGGCTAAGTAGACGGGTTAACATTAGTTCCGAGTATCGTGGGTTACATAGATAATATTGACCATTTGTATATTTGCAGACAACTACCCTCGATGATGAATTCCATAGAGTTTGTACAAGGTTGCCGCTTGTTGCAGAGAGCTTAGATTCAAGAGGAATTTATATATTTGATGATGGTTTCCGTTTTGTTGTGTGGTTTGGTCGCATGCTTTCACCCGATATAGCCAGGAATTTAGTAGAGGAAGATTCAGCTTCAGACTTCTCAAGGGTATGCTCTTTTACCCATCTCTGGATATATTACATATTGGCTATTACCGAGGTGTTTGGACGCGTGTTTTGAAACTGATTATGGGATACTATTGGAGCTGTTTGAAAGTGCTTATGCTAGTTAAAGCTGTAATTAGCAGATGGTTGACTTATGCAGGAACTAATAGATAAAATGACCAGAAGGACGCTTCTATATATTGTCGAACTCCGAATTTAAATTTATATAAAAATATATATATCATAGAGTATCTGCTGACATTTTAACAAAGGTGATCGCCTGTAAATAATTATAATTCTTCAAGTATTATTCATAATGGAAATGTTGATAATAAAGATTGTTGAATAATCTACTTTCTCTGAAAAATAAACAGATTTGCTGCTGCATGTATAAAACTAAGAGATAATATTAATAGAATTATACTATTTTACACCAAAAGTTGACTATTTACAGCTTCAAGTTTCAATAACCGGATAAATTAATTTTCAAATGCACATGTCGATGTTATGCAGTTGCTGTAACTTATTGCTCTTGATTACATTTTTTAAGAACCAGGTTTGTCTCAATGAACGAGATAACGAAATGTCGAGAAAGCTGATAGGGATACTAAAGAAACTTAGAGAGGATGATGCATCATATTATCAGTTATGTCATCTTGTGAGACAAGGGGAACAGCCTCGTGAAGGTTTCTTTCTACTTTTAAATCTAGTCGAGGACCAGGTCGGTGGTATGAGCGGTTATGCTGATTGGTTACTTCAGATACATAGACAAGTACAGCAATAATGCAGAATAAGCAGGTAATTTGCTACTTAGTTTTGTTTATGAGAAATTTGCTATTTGTGAGTTGGATATGAGTACGACAGGAGGTGGCAATTTTGACCCATTTACCTTAAGTGAGTTGATTAAGCTTCGCTTTTATCTTTGATTGGTCGAATTGGTAAAATAAATACGGAGTAATATAGGTTACAAGGAAACGTATCAAATGGGTAAAAAAACTGCGCAGTGTATATTATAGCATAATTATAAATCATTTTATTTAAAACATCCATTATCATTGAAATAATATATTTTATTTAAGCCTAATATTCAAAAAAAGGGCCTTTCCGTGAACTATTCGAAGGAATAAATCATCCACATGTAAAGTCCAAGGATTATGGACGATTTTAGCGCAAGTCCGTAAGGTTTTTTTTTGTGACATTTGCATTTTTAATCATATTTGGTGCACTTGTCCTTTTGAGTTGAGACATAGATGTGGTATTAGCCTATTAGGTATAGGTGTATGGATCTTTGCCTTTCAAGAAAACAATCATTTCTAAAGAAATTTAAAATCTTTAGATAAAAAGTGTGTTGACCCGACCTGCACAAAAGTTTCCCATTATAACATTAGTGATAACTATAAATTAATTTGGTGATAACTTTTGGCTTCCGTAGATTTACCTGTGCTCCCATCTTCCAAACTCTAACCATATCTATTGAAATATCAGGACATACATGCAAGCATAGCACCTGTCGAACAATCATTATGCTGGTTCACTGTTTGTAGATGCATTACGTTGACGAGAACAAGATCCTTTTCGGGAAGTTGGTAATTTATTTGTGGTGATTAGACGTGTATGATTGTTTCTTAAACAATGGTTTTGAGCCAAAATAGGCACGGGCAAAAGTGAACAATGTGGTGTTGATTTATGAAGTGTCATAGAAGATACAATAGGGACATTTTGTTGATGAAGTGTTATAGAAGATAAAATGGGGACATTTTGTTTGAGAGGGTGACGGTATTGCTTACTGTAACCTTTAATAGACTAGCGTTATTTATGTCGCAAAAAACTATATGTAATTCTTTTCCTATCCTCATAAAATGTGGCTTGATCTTTTCTAGATTACATAATTATATGTTTTGATACGTTTTTTACCGTGCCTGATTAGTCATAATTATGAAGTACCAGTCAAAATGGTATCTTTTGACATGTCAAGTAAGATAAAAATTAGTACTAGATTAGAGTAAAAACTATCCAAGGCGTTGGTAAAACATATAAATACAGTTTGGCATTTTGGCTCATTTTATGGTAAGCTTAAACATCTTTTAGAAAATGCTCGGAATTACCAGGGTTCAAACTCGTCAGATGAACATCTTTATGAGAAAAGTTCGGAAACTGCCTATTTGAGAGCGAGAAATGTTCTGATGTCTCGGGTAACTTGAATAGAAATCTTTCTAAGTTTAGCTGCTTATGTTTGTTTCCATCTAATGTCTTATGTTGAATGTATCAACTTCAGTTTAAGAAGATGCAAAAGAATAAAATCTTTATATTGCTAATATGTTTATTTTTTGTACCCATGGTTACCGATCGTTTGGCCGACTTGGACTACGAATAACTTATTTTGATCAGTTTACTATAAAAAGAATAGTGACATATATGTTGCCACCATTGACCCAAAATGGGCAAGGTTTAGAAACCTATACCAATGTGGGTCAAATTAGTTGATACTCGGACACTGTCACAATGACATCACCTTAAGTTTTTATTTTTACTGTCTACATTCAACCCGGTTTTTTTTAACGGCATTTTATATAAAAACTAGCAAGGAGCTAGGAAAAGATTACAAAATAATGGAACTAGGATTTTTCATCCAAGTGTTCCAATCAAAATTTGAGCTACAACGACTAGAGCACCAATGAAAAGACAAGCGAACAATATCGTCAAAAAGGAGATCTAAACGAGGGAAGTTGATCCCAAATAAAACTTGATTGCGAAACTTCCAAATAACCCACCAAGAAATGTAACAAACGCCTTCAAACACATCCTTGAGCCGCTTGAAAACTCTGAGATTTTTAAACCAAAGAAGCCAATCCTCATATGAGTGAAAGTCTTGATACTCTAATTCCCACCAATGAACAACCTTAATCATTAACTGACGAGCCAATTGGCAAGAGAAAAGGAGGTGCGAAGTTGATTCCACAGCAATACTACAAAGAGGGCAAATAATAGACGGGATGTCAAGGCCTCGAAGAGAAAGATTCAACCGAGTGGGCAGCTTATCCAAAGAAACTCTCCAAGCAAAAATATTAATCTTAATGGGAATAGATTTGACCCATCTTGTAGGAACATCCGTCTTCGGAAGCATGGAATCATCAATAAATTCACGTGTTGATTTTACCGAGAAGTCGCCCGAAGGATCTAACAGCCAAGACCATCTATCACTAATATTAGGAAGAATAACAGAAGAAGTATTAGAGATAAGGAGAAGAAGTTGCTCTTCTTCAATACCACTTCGAGGAGACCGCCGAAAAGAACTAATAAGAGAATTAGCTCTCAACTTTGAAGCCACACTAACATGTTTGTCTAATTCCAGGAAATACAGCCTCGGATACGTTTGCTTTAGGGGAAAATCACCAAGCCACACATCGTTCCAAAAGGAAGTAGCCTCACCATTCCCAACTTTCTTTTTGACAAGCGAAAGAAGATCAATGCCCTTAGAGGCAAGCTTTCTGACTTCATTAACAATGTCGAGCCAAGGAGATCTTCTTGAATAGGAAGAAGAGTTGTCAAGAGCTCCACGAATACCATATATAGCTGAAATAAATCGAGACCAAAGAGAAGCACCATTAGCAAGAAACCGCCAAATCCATTTGAAAAGAAGGGCGCGGTTATAAGCAAAAAAACTAGAGACGCCAAGACCTCCATTTTTCTTAGAAGCTAAAATTTTATTCCAGCCAATCAACGACATCTTCTTCTCCGCATTTTCCACACCATTGAAAAAATTCCTACGAATAGATTCCATTTTACTAAGAACGCCTTTAGGAACCTTAAAGGAGGACATGTAATATAACGGTAAAGAGCTCAAAACAGATTTGATGAGAGTAAGACGACCACCAATCGAGAGGGATTTGAGCTTCCATTTAGAAAGTCTAGCGGATAATTTCGCAATGACGTCATCCCAAGAGCTAAGTCTCGACATAATACCACCTACCTTTACTCCAAGATAGTTAAAAGGAGTATGGAGAATTGAACAACCAATAGACTTAGCTGCTGAAGCCACCACATCATGAGAAATACCAATACCCATAAGCTTACTTTTATTAAGATTGATCTTGAGACCCGAAGCCAAATAAAACCACTTAAGAACGTTAACAATTGTTGATAAATTTGATGAATTCCATTTACCAACAAAAATAACATCATCAGCATAGAACAAGTGGGATAAGTTAAGAGATTCATCAATCTGAATACCATTGTAAAGCCCAGCATTCACCACGTTATTAAAGGATAGATGCAAGCTTTCCATGATCAGAATAAAAAGAAAGGGAGATAGAGGATCCCCCTGTTTCAATCCTTTAGAAAATTTGAACTCCGAGGTCGGACTACCATTGACAAGAATAGATCCCATAGCAGAGTTAAGACATCCTTGAATCCAACTACGCCATTTGAGGCCAAAACCAAAATTAGCTAGAACCACATCTAAGTAATCCCATCTCACCGAATCAAAAGCTTTTTCAAAGTCTATCTTAAAGATCAAGGCTTTGGACTTCTTGTGCTTACACCAGGATAATAGCTCATTAAGGATAAATGGGCCGTCAAGAATATGTCGATTAGAAACAAAGGCCGATTGAACATCACTTACAAGCTCCGATATAACGAGGCTCAAACGATTAGCTAAAACTTTAGTGATGATTTTATACATACTTCCAATCAAACTTATAGGACGAAAATCTTTAACCATTTTAGCTTCCTGCGATTTGGGAATCAAAGTAATAAACGAAGAGTTACATCCAGGAGGAAATGAACCTGTAGAAAAGAAGGAAGTAACAGCAGCCACGACATCATGGTCAATTAAACTCCAGTATTTACGATAGAATTCGAAAGTGAAACCGTCAGGGCCAGGAGATTTGCTTATTCCACAATCCCAAACCGCTCTTTTTATCTCCTCATAAGAGACATTTCGTTCAAGATCCTCGATTTGATCAGGGGTTAACCGATTAGGAAATTGATAGTCAAAAGTGATACTACTTGAACTCGGGGCAGCAAAGCGAGTAGCAAAGTGCTTGAGAAATTCATTTTTCACCAGAGAAGGTTCCACAATCCAATCACCATCTGCTAAAACTCCATGAATAGCCAACTGAGAACGTTTCTTATTAATAATTCCATGAAAAAACTTGGAATTTTCATCCCCCTCTATAGCCCACCGAATTTTGGCCTTTTGAGCCATATCTAGCGAAGAAGACTTGTTAAAATCCTGCAACTCCTTCAACAAATTCGACCTTTCATGAATCAGATCATCGTTACAGCTTCCTTGGTCAAAAATCTTATCCAAAATAATAAGACGATTATGAATATTGCGTTTATGCTCATTCGACTTTTGATTATCTTCAGCAAGCCAATGTTTAATTAAAGACTTAAGAGACTGCAATTTTTTCTTTAACTTTATGATACTATTCGATTCCATACAAACAGAATTCTTCCACGAATCTTCAACCATCTTGTCAAAAGATACGTGTTATCTATCCAACATCATTGATTCATTAATCCTTCTCATACAAAAAAATTACACACATAAACAACAAACTAATTTGTATCTTCTCTCTCGCTTGAAAGGATCCACTGCCTCTTTTTTTTGTTCATGCAGTGGTTTGGGGTTGTTGTAGGTATCTGGTTTGATTTTGTTTTGCATCAAAACCACTTTGTTGTCGTGATAGGTATGCTATTGATTTTCGACAGGTATGTTCTTTTTATATTTCTTTTAACCTAATTGTGGGTTTTTATATTTCAGTTATTGATTTGGGATGTTGGAATCGATCAGCCCAGGTATGTAAAGCCTCAATTTTTTTCCACTATCATAAGGTTTGTAAACCCTAATTAAATTAATCAAACTTGAATACGTTGATTCTTTTAAAAATATTTTAGGGTTCTTTGTTATTATGCCTTATTTTCAAGTTTGAGACGTGGTGTTCAAGGATAATGAGATTGTGTTGAAGGAGTTAGAGCAACAACTTTTTGTTTTTGGGTTTGTTTTCCTATGCATCTTCAATATAATTTTCTTATGTGATTGTTATCTCATATATTTAATAATAAGCTTAAACAAACACACCTTAATTTTTTGGGTTTTAGGTGTTTTATAGGAGAATGTCGAAGGGAGTAAGAACTGTTGTGGCTATTGTGGTTAGAGCTCAACCAAAGAATTTTATGGATGTTAAGAAGGAATGGGCTTCTATTCGGATTAATCTGTCTCAGATGGTACGGATTTTAATATCAGCTAAATGTACTTTTTTAACTTATGAAATATCAAAATATGTAAGTTACTATGTACATATACCTTATACGGAGTTATCCATTGATGTTTAGTTGAAATAATCACCAAGAAATATGTTAATTGAAATCGGATGGTTTATAAGACACATGTATGATGGTGGAACCATGTTTAATAGGGATCGGGTGCACAAAAGTTTTCAAACTGTAATAAGGGGTGTCTTTTATAACTAAATTGTGTTTGCATTGCTTAATATCGCGACATCAAATTAAGGCCTGTTTAGATTAGGGGTGTACTTCGATCGGTTTTGAAACACATAAATGAACTATGTTTGCATTGCTTACAATTATAGCGTCCGACTAGGAGCTATTTAGATTAGGGGCTGTCTGGATTAGGGGTATACTCTTGCCGGTTTTGAGACAAAGAACTAAAACGAGTTTGCATTGCTTAAAACTCTGGCATCAAATTAAGGGTTGTTCAAACCTCGCTAAGTGTGTAATTTTGAGGGTGATCAAATGTGTTATGGCAACAAAGATTAAAATAGCAGGAAAGCTTAAAACTGCAACAAAGATTAAACTTGCATTCAGACGGGATAGATCAGATGCTTTATGCATTGCTTATATGCTTATTCCTAAATTACATAAGCCATAAAGTTTCTGGATGAAATTGCTTCGATTATAAAAAAAATCCAGTAATATAAGCCGAAACAAACACCCCTTAAGAATTAGTGGACGAATGAATTGTCACACCCCGACTACGGCGGAAACACGATGCGTGACGGAGGATTGATCATCATAACACAAAGCATCAATATAAAGAAAACTAAAGTGCATTGAAACGAGTGTCACAACGTCCTCCGACAACAAGTATGAAACTTGTGTCAAAACAGGTTGAACCATATCACATAGTTTGAAATTTATTACAACCACCACCTCACATTCGGAGGGATACAAATCTAACTAAAATCATACATGCAAAAAACTGAATCATAGTCTTAATGCAACTCCAAATGATAAGATACAAAATGGATGCACTTAGGTCTGGTAAAAGTCTCTAATCTTGGCTTCATGGATCATTCACATTACCTGAAAATGATACGCGAAAGGCTCAACATTACGTTGGTAAGCTCATAGGTTTAGAAAAATTCAGTTGTTGTGCTAGAATATAAGTGTGGACAGTTGTGCAATATGAAAGTAGAATGCATATAATAGTATTTAAATCATCAGCACATCAACATATCCTACCAGGATATCCCACCCCAAATCATCAACTCAATAGAATCCCCGCGAACTTATAGTCCTCCGAACCTATCGCCTACCGGCTGGAGCTACACAGTCGGCTAAATAGTATGTGGCAGAAATTCACATTGGAACTTTGCATAGATTGATCTCATAGTATTCGCATATCATTCATATAGTGTTCACATAGCATTCATACATGCAATCATAGGCACAGAGCGTTGTCCAAAAAGAATTAAGAGATTTTGCACAGTAATAAAAGTAGGTGAAATAGATTTTGAGTATCATTTTCCCCCAATGGAAAAGAGATTGAAAAATAGGGCTACGATAACTCACCTTTAAGCAAAGTAAATAATAGCTGAGGATATGATCAGAAAATTGAATGCAACGACGTCCAGACTCGACCTATTCCAGTTAAAGTCCAATTTAGGTGTATGTCTCTTAAATGTATGTTTAAAGTTGATGCATAATAGTTAAAATGTGCTTTGTACAGTTACTTTTAATGTTATTGGTTGCGTGATGGTTGGCGACTTAGAGTCGATGAAAATATGTCAAAGTATGTATGTTAGATAATATACACTTATAGTATTTTATTGAAAGTAACAAGTAAAAATATCGAGACTTAGATAATAGTTATTAATAAATATGTTCCGGTAATCTATCCAGTAGTCTTAAGTTACTTAGTTTAATTGTATAATTTGTGAAAAGTGACACGTTTTAGTTACGTTAAATCATTAATATAAGTTTTATAATTTATAAAATTATAAAATATATTTTCGTCTTTTAGTCGGTTTATTAAAAAAAATATTTTATTTATTTTGTCCTTTTGTCGGGTTTTTAAGAAATCATGTTTTCGGTAAAATATTCTAAGTATAATATTTTTATGAAATCTCGGCATGACCCGTTCGTTTATAAGACATTTCCAAAGTTTTAAACCTCATTTATCAAACACTTTCCCTTGAATAAATCAATTCCAACAAAATGACCAAAATTCGCATTTTGCGTTATTTATCAAGACGCATTTTCTTCAAATGACTATTTGATTATCCAAATATATATAAGTATAAATCGTTACAAAAATTCCGCTTTTAGCCTTTAAAATAACTAGTTTTAGCTTATTGGGCCTTGAGACCCATTAGTAGTCCAATTATTGTTTATTAGTTTTAAAACTCATTTTAGACCCATTATCAAGCCCATTAAGAAAATAAGTCTAACGAATAATCCACCAAAAGAAGCCAAAGCTCACCGATCAAGACTAAGCCATGTTTTGGGCTTAGCTTATTAGGCCGTGCCCTTTTAAGCCCATAATAAGCTATTCGTAGCTTATTATTAAGCCGTTAAGCTACACAAGTCCTTAAATATCAAAATAAGCTATAACCAAAAGCCATAAAAATAAGCCCGACCACAATAAGGTCCACAATAAGCCATGACTTATTGGACCTTATTCGGCCGTGGGTTTTATTAGCCCACAACAATTATAGAGCTTATCAAATAGGCAAATAAGCTATAAGTATTTTTAGTTACCAAAATAAGCTACTACAATAAGCTATAAAAATTTGGCAAAATAGGTAAATGATCAAAAGTACTCCCTTGGTCTCCCTTTTTTCCTAGCCGTGAGCATATAAGCTCCAAAACAAGCTATTCGAAGCTTTTAAATAAGCTATTAGTTATTCTAGTTCAAAAAATAAGCCATCATAGTAAGCTATAAAAATATGACAAGTATATGTAATAAACAAAAATGCTTTTCCTTTGTTCCCTTTTTGAGCCGAACATAAATAAGCTATACAAGGCTTTTAAATGAGCTAGATAAGTATTAAGCTATATAGTATATAAATGTTATTCAACCCATACAACCATAATAATAAATTGGTCTTTCCTTGTTCCTTTTTTACCCTAGTTCGAACCCACGAACACCCCTTTATTTTTATTTTAAAATTTTAAGCTTTCCATTTTTAGAAACACAACCGTACAACTATTATCTATACATCATAACACTACTAAAAGTACAAGAATATTTGAGAAATAGATGACTTACAAAGAGGAACGAGATTATGCACTAAACCGACAACCTAAACGTTGTTTTAATGAACACATGCCTATTGGAATCAACCCAGAAGCACTCAAACTCTCATGTTTTTTTATCAAAGTTAAAAATTTATGGTGTTTGTTTGTGTGTTGTAGGTCGGACGCAAGCAAGGAGAGAAAAAGAGACAATTTTTGTGATGTGTGTGAAATAATGAATGAATGTGTGTGTTTTACAATCATATAAGACAATGGTTAGTACTAGCATGGAAACGACAAGCTAAAATAGTGCCTCCTAGCTCTCTTGTGGGGCTCAAACCGGCTAGATGCTTCTAGGGGAATCCTAGGAGCGTTTTAGCTCTTGTCGGGTTACTAAATGGTTTAATCCCGTGATTTAAAATGTGACCCGCAGTTTTCTAGTATTTTGTAATGAATGTAAAAAAATTAGATAAACTTTGACTATTTACACTATGGGTAAATAAGTTAAATTGCTTTAAATTCAATATGAATCATTAACGGACGTGTCGGGACGCGTTGCTTGAGATTTTAAGTCGTTTGCGGGAAAATCTCTTGGGAATTTATCAATTATGAATAAAATCATCTATAATGAGATAATTTAATAGAATAATAGTACTAATGATTAAATAGATAATAAACAGATTACTGATAAATACCAAAAATTGATCTGACGGGAATAAAAAATGATAAAAGTCTAAGGACTAAAATAGAACATTATGAACTAGAAAATCCATAAGGGTTACATCCTACCCCCCTTAAAAGAAATTTTGCCCTGAAATTTAACTATAACTAGCACTAAAGAGATGTAGGTCTTTAAGTTTCATATGATCCTTACGTTCCCAAGTAAATTCAGGCCCTCGTTTCGAATTCCATCGAACCTTAACGATAGGAATCCTACTCCGCTTTAGTTTCTTGAACTCCCTTTCTAGGATTTCCTCTGGCTCTTACATAAAGTTTAACCTATCATCAACTTGGATTTCCTTTAAAGGCACATGAAGGGTTTGGTCGGCCAAACATTTCTTAAGGTTCGACATGTGAAACGTGTCATGAACATCGTTTAACTCCTGATGTAATCTTAGTCTATAGGCTACGGGACCGATCCTCTCAGTGATCTCAAAGGGTCCAACAAACCTAGGTGCTAACTTTCCTTTCCTCACAAAGCGTACCACACCTTTCCAAGGCGACACTTTGAGTAAAACATGGTCACCTACATTGAATTCTAAAGGTTTCCTTCTCCTATCTGCATAGCTTTTCTAACGATCACATGCAGCCTTAAGCCTATCCTTGATCTGTGAGATCTTTTCAGTGGTCTCTTGCACTATCTCAGGCCTTATCAACTGTCCTTCTCCAACTTCTGCCTATAGGATTGGTGAACGACACTTTCTCTCATAAAGTGCTTCAAACGGTGCACATCTCACACTAGAATGGTAACTTTTATTGTAAGAAAACTCAACCAATGGAAGATGAATGTCCCAACTTCCCCCGAAGTCCATGACGCATGCTCTGAGTATGTCTTCCAAGGTTTGGATTGTACGCTCGCTTTGACCATCGGTCTGTGGATGGTAAGTCGTACTCATGTCTAACCTAGTTCCTAATGCCTCCTGCATTGACTATCAAAACCTTGATGTAAAGCGACTATCACAATCGGATATGATCGAGATTGGTACATCATGCCTCGCTATGATTTCATTAAGGTAGAGTTTAGCTAGCTATCCATCTTATAGTCTTCACATATAGGTAGAAAATGAGCAGACTTAGTCAATCGGTCAACAATGACCCAGATTGCATTATGCCCACTACTAGTCCTTGGCAATTTCGTAACAAAATCCATGGCTATTCTCTCCCATTTCCACTCGGGAATCTCAGGTTACTGCAGTAAGCCAGACGGCCTCTGATGTTCAGCTTTAATCTTTGAACAAGTTAAGCATTTACTAACGTAGAAGGCTATATCTTTTTTTATTCCCGATCACCAGTAAATATCCCTAAGGTCATAGTACATCCTATTAGCTCCTGGGTGTACTGTATACTTCGACTTATGGGCTTCGTCCATTATCAGGGTTCTCGCATCACCCGTCAAAGGGACCCATATTCGATCTAGATAGTACCATGCTCCATCACTCATACATTTCATCTGTTTGTCTAGCCCTCATAGCATTTTTGCTGGTGTATCGACAACTTCATATGCTTCATTCAGAGCCGCTAGTATCCTATCCTTGATACTCTACTGAATGGTCATGTTCATTGCTCGAACTCTCTTAGGCTTAACTCTCTCTTTTCTACTTGGTGCATCGGCTACTACGTTTGCCTTACTTGGATGATAGTGAACCTCGTAGTCGTAGTCGCTAAATAGCTCTATCCAACGACGTTGACGCATATTCAGTTACTTCTGATTAAAGATGTGTTGGAGACTCTTGTGGTCGGTGTATATGACACTCTTCGTCCTATACAAGTAGTGTCTTCAAATCTTAAAGGCAAACACAACTGCACCCAATTCTAAATCATGGGTAGTGTAATTCTTCTCGTGGAACTTCAATTGTCTAGAAGCATATGCTATTACCTTACCCCTCTGCATAAGCACACAACCTAGTCCTAGGCCTGATGCATCATAGTATACTACGAAGTCTTCTGGTCCATCGGGGAGAGCTAGAACAGGCGCATTACATAGCTTATCCTTCAAGATCTGAAATTATTCTTCCTGTTCCTCATCCCAAACATAGGTCTTATTCTTCTGAGTCAAGATGGTAAGCGATTTAGCGATCTTGGAGAAATTCTTAATGAATCGACGGTAATATCTTGCTAATTCTAATAATGAACGAACTTCGGATGGGGTTCTAGGGGCTTCCTAATTCTTAACAACTTTGATCTTACTGGGGTCTACGTGTATACCATCACTGTTAATCACATGCGCAAGAAATTGTACCTCATTCAACCAGAATTCACACTTAGAGAATTTTGCGTACAATTTCTCCTTCTTGAGAAGTTCTAAAATTAACCCTAGATGTGTCTCATGTGATTCATGTTTCCTTAAGTATATCAAGATGTCATCTATGAACACTATCACAAACTTGTCTAGGTAGGGTCTACACACTCGGTTCATCAAGTCTACGAATACCGCTGGTGAATTCGTCAAACCAAAGGGCATTACTGTGAACTCAAAATGTCCATATCGAGTTCTAAATGAAATCTTTGAAATGTCGTCCTCGTGCACTCTCAGCTGGTGGTATCAGGACCAAAGATCTATCTTAGAGAAATACTGTGATCCTTGCAGGTGATCAAATAGGTAATCAATCCTGGGGAAGGGATAACGGTTCTTGATGGTCAGCTTATTCAACTCTTTATATTCTATACACATCCTAAATGAACCATCCTTATTCTTGACGAATAATACTGGTGCTCCCCTTGGCGATGAACTGGTCGAATGAAACCCTTGTTCTGGAGTTCTCTAAGTTGACTTGACAACTCCTCCATTTCAGAAGGCGCCAAACGATACGGAGACTTCGCGACCGGCATGGCTTCAGGGATTAAGTCGATATAAAACTCAAATTCTCGGGTAGGTGGCAATCCTGATAGGTCGTCAGGAAATACCTCGGGAAAGTTCCTAACTACAACGATGTCTTTCAGTTTCTACTCTTCGGTCTTTGCACTCATGAGGTATCTCACCTTCTCTTATGGTTTTTCTCCTAAGACTCTAAGTATTTCTCTGTGTAGTAGTAGAATCCTAACTACCTTCTCGTGGAAAATAATTTTAGCCTTGTGCCGAGACAACCAGTCTATTCCTACAATCACATCAAAACTCCAGTGTCCAAACGGTATCAAGTCGATGTCGAATCTATGACCTTCTATCTCCAGTTTACAATCGCTTATAACCTTATTGATTTCTACTAGATGTCCGCTGGCAATTTCAATCTCATAGCTAAAACCTTGGTCACTGGTCTCTATGTCTACAAAGGTATGAAAGTAGTGGAAACGAAGCTATAATCGGCACCGGAATTGAATATTGTTGTAGCATAATGGTTATTTAGAGTAAACGTACCGGTCACAATGTTCGGGTCCTGGCGAGCTTTCTCTGCTCCCAATCCTGATGGCTCTCATGTGCTGATTGCCCAGTGTTTCCACGAACCTTGACTCCACAAGAACCATAGGTTGATTTCTGCGGTTTCTGCATGGTTTCCTCCTTGTCTTGGTGCTCGGTTTAACCTAGGGCATGCTGCTTTGTAGTGATCAGTACCACCACACTCAAAATACGCCCCTCAAGTAGTTGTTAGGTTTCTAGCATTCACAGGAGTCACCATCCTAGGCCCGCCTTGCAATCCTTAGCAAAGTGCCCAAATCGATTGTAGTTCGTACACTTATGACAAGGCATCTCGAGGTTATGGTAAAAACTACAGTTTGTACATGATAACGCTCTAAAAATACATAAAATATCCCTCGAAAACATGTGAAAAATATATATTAATGCATGAAATATTGCATATTTGGTTGTTTGTTTGTAATTAATTGTTTCTGGATCGAGAATGACAAAAAAGACTAAAAGTGCAAAGAAATTCCGTTAAATACGCTAACGGTCGTCAATGGAAGGATCTAGATATGAAGAAGTAATGAAAAGAGTCAAAGTGCGGCGCACTTCTATGAAGTGTGGCGGATTTCAAAGTGGGTTAAATGCAATTTAATTAATTGACCAAGTGCGGCGCACAATTTTACAAGTGTGGCGCACTTCTCCTGCAGTTACTCCCAAATCATAAATGATTGCAATGATTGTGCAAATCTTCACTCCCCAAATTTTAGCAACTGATGCACCATCCTCAAATATAAATAGAGCACGATTTTAGAGGAAAAAAGGCATCCCATTCTTCCCAAACATCTCTCAAATCATTTCTAAGTTACCAGGGAATTTTCTTAGCAAAGTTATAAGAAAGTTCTTAGGAAAGGCTGAAGTATTCTTTGAATCTTCATAATTTCTAGGTTATAGTCATACCGGAGGAAGAAACTCAAGCCAAATGTGGTAGAGAAGAAGTATTACTAGTTGTAATTCCGGTTAAACTAGTGTTGGATCAAGGAAGTTCTTGTAATAAACCATATCATTTGCTTGTGGAATCGGTATAAACATGTTATCTTTATTGAATATAATGTTTTCTGAATCTAGGATGCTTGTTATGTGTTTTATTGCTATGAATATGGAGTAGCTATTTATACTCCGTATTTATTTGGGCTAATATAGATAATGATATGAACAAGCCTTAATGTTTTGCTTATGAATGTGATAATGATGAATTCGGTGTTCAATTATTCGGTTACTTGTTCAATGTTTGATTAATCATACTTAGTGAATATAGGTCAATATATTCCACCAATATGTTTACATTTCGCATTGTTTGTCTATGGCAATTCGATATTAGTATTGTGAGAATTGACTAATAAAACATTTATCAAACCGGATAAGAAAATGTTTAACACTTAATCATATCTCTAACGAACTTGATTAAGGGATTTTATCATCATCACTTTCATACTTGAATCAATTTTTAAGCAATTTATATAACATTAACTTTATTAAAAAGGGGAACCGGGTCAACCCAATTGCATTTAATGAGTGTTGGGTCGACCCGCCGAAATCCACGTCGGAACCCGTTTTTTCCCGCCTGATAACCCGCTGCTTGTCGGAACCCGGCTGAAGCATTTATTAAAAGAAAATAATTGTTAATTAAAGAAAGTGGGTTGACAGTACACAACTGTCCCTCACCGTCTCTCTCACTTTCTTACCTCGCTGTCCCCTTTTCCAGATATACACGTGTTACAGTTTCATTCTCAAACCATGGGTATACCAAATCCACCGCCCCCATTCTTTCTCATAGATCCACCACTTCCATACCAAAATCATTCTTTCTCACAGAAAAAACCAGATTAAGAAAAGTGAGCCAGCGTTAAACAAATCAACCAACTAATCTGGTGCCGCTTAATTTCCTATCACCTGCTCTCCGGAAACTTTCAAGTGCCTATAATTATTTGTTTTCGGTGTAGTTTTTCATCTTTTTGTTTATGTATTAATGGTATACACTATACCTTAAATCCTTAGAATTTTGTATAAAGATTTAGATATTATAGTTTTTTGATATCGGGGTTTTGTGGATATTTGGATTTGGGTGTATTTGGAAATTGGGATTAGTGATTATGATGGTGTTCTGAGCTTTTGGATTTTTGTTTTAATTTCATAAGGGGTGTTTATTTAATCTTATATGGGGACTTATTAGCTTATATAGCAAAAATAAGCACACATTAGTGTTTGTAAAATCTTTGTGACTTGGGCTTACGAACATACTTAAAGGGATTTGCATAAGCTCCTTATTTGTGGCTTACTGAAAATACAAATAATAATTTCTAAGCCATACGATTTTTTTTATAATAATCTTATGCCAAACAATAACATTTGACAAACACTTTTAATATATTTTTGAACCTTCAAGTGCGTCTTTAGTTTATCAGTTATATGCTTCTCGATAACACGGCGCCATTTTTTTAGGTTCCAGGTGCCTTCTGGAATGGCGCCTTTATATATACTAACTCGATTAGTATTCGTGTTTCGTATATTAAACCCTAACTACCATCGTCAGCGATCGAAGAAATAGAGATCGAGAGCAGATTTATAACAAGACTCAACTTCGTCGTTCGAATTATAACAAGAATAAGAGGTAAATAGTTTCGTTCTAGATTTCAAATTACGTTTCAGATGACCAAACCATGAAACCAAGTTCCAATATACGAAAGCTTAGATTTCTATTGGTGCGTAATCTTTAGCAAATAACCTATGAAAACAAGCTCTAACCTAATGGATTCTTAAGCTCACTTCTATTTTATCTATATATTAGCCTCTGAATTATAATATATACCCGCTCGACCAAAACACCGTGTCTTTAAAGAATAAAAAAATCGTGTTGGAATCTAAGTATAGACTTTACGAAAAAGGGTATGTATATATTTTAAAAATGGCTGCAATAAGGGATATTTTTATGGGCAGGGTGTCAACCAATTATGAGATTAGGAACGTTTAATATCCATAAAACCCCGATATGAGATTAGGTTGTTTAACCAACGATGACAAGCATTACGATTAAGTAACCCGCGTAATGCTTCTTTCACCCTTAGATAATAAGATAACAGTGTCCAAACACTCAGAATGGATTGTTTGATGTATGATATTGGAATAACAAATAAGCAGTTTTATTAGCCAATGTTAAACATGACTTTATTTTTATAGCAATTGGGAAAAGTGTTTTAGATATGGTTATGTTTTGGATGTTTTACATTGTAGTAAAAGGATGCGAAGCTGCGGCTCATTTGGCTAAACGAGTGGTATGTTGCGACAAGATGGTATATCTACTGGAAGATGATACTGAGTCGAAAGAATAACAGAGGTTAACTTATATTTTCGAGAGGCACTGCATTCGGGTAAGGGTAATCAAAGACCGTGCGACTTTTTATTTTTAGACGATCATTAATAATTGTGTCTGTTGTCGTGCTATGCAGAATCTATGGTGTACAATACAGTGCTGAGATGCCTAGGCGTATGTGCTGATTTCCATATGAAAGGGTGTTCGTCTAAGCTCATTTCTTATGAACTTTGAAAATTTTGAAAATCTGTAAATAGTAGGCTTATTCACTTGAGCTTATAAGGTTATAAAATTCATATGCTCATAAGGCCAACTGATTTATCTTATGAGCTTATCAAATTTTCAATAAGCTTATAAAATTCATAGTAAAAAGCTTCTCATTTGGGTAATCGCGGATTAGCTTATGATGGAAATGAAAGTGCATTTACTGCTGGGTCATTGCCTTTTGAAAACAAAGGCGAAAAGTGAGAAGGGTACGGTTGCAGCTGCGGCGTGCACCGAAGGACGGTTTTATAAGAAGTAGGTATTTTTTCTAACTAAAAAACAACTGAAGTGGTGTGTTAAAGTTGTTTATTTTGTTTTTAGTTTATACTTTATACTGGTGTATACGTTTGGGTTTTTAGGATCAATAGATGGCGAGACTAATGAACTCAAAATATGCAAGATGACGAGGTGGGCAATGGGACTACCTTTATGGTAGTTTGGCCTGGGGAACTTTTAAGGGAAGCCGCGAAGTTGTTAACCATGAAAATTCATCCAATGACGATAGTTGCAGGTTTGTTTTGACGTGTGCCATCAGATTTATGTTTTATTTAACGCGAACATGAACTTATAACTAAATAATCGTAAATGAACATCACAGACCCAATCGTGCGCCAACAGATTAAAATTATGATCTTAATATACTATATACAAGTTGACAGTTTACTTATAGATTATACTTTTTGTTCGGTGCCGTTCTGTTAAATTCCTATGCATACATATAGGTGTTGTAATTGTGTTGTTAGTAGTTATACATTAACATTTTGCCACTGAATTGCTAGTTATACACATCGCTGATGTGTTTGTAGTTTTTTTCACATTTTGATCTTGAAGGTTGAAGGAACAATTGAAGTGCAAGCTATAAGAGCAAAGGAGGGGGACCAGTTGTCAAGATGCTGCAAGTGATTGCACAAGCATTGCCTAGCTTTACTTCTATCGGTTGCTGGAAATAAGGTGATGTCCACAACATCCAATCTTTTGTCTTCATTTTGTTTTCCGTTTGGATTACTTGAATACATTTCATGATATTTGCTTATATACTTGAAACTTCAAAATTTATGCATATGGTACGCCGTAACTTTTATATTTATTAGCTTAACAATGCATATGTAAAAGATGTTTAAAACGTAAAAATGGTTTGGTTCGAAAGGTGGCTAAATCGGTGATTTGTGAGCTTTGTTAAGGGTAAAAGTGTTATGGTAACTGATATATGTGGCGAAGTACATGTTTGATTAGTTATGAATATGTGAATTATGGTGGGATTGTATATTTTTGTTGGTATAGGCTAAAAAGTTGCTTAATCTGATGTGTCTAGATAGTATTGAACCAAATTTGATGCAATTATCAAGAGGATGAGTAGTGTTATAGTAAAATTCACAAATTTACACATGATTTGTAATCTTGGTTTGAGATGTATCTTACAACATAACTAAGACCAATCTTTATATCTTTTATTGCAAACTGCAAAATTAGAGAGATGGTGTAAGTTTTGGAGAAAAGCATGCATAAAATACCAAAATATGAAAAAGAATAAAGTCACCAAGTTACAAGCCATGTTTTCTGCATATATAAATTTAAACTTAAAGTTGCTCTAAGCGGTTACTAGGCTGCAATTTGACCTAGGGTTAAGGAAGAAAATGAAAAGAAAACAGAAGAAGATGTGTTTTCGATTAACACTTAAGGAAGAAAATGAAAAGAAATGGAATGAAAATTAGTGTTTTTTGTTTGATTTTTAAAGTAAAATGTTTCCTCCCGATTTTGGGAGGAAAATGTTTACTTTGCATTACCTTACTTTCCTTTAATTATAAAACTCAAGAACACAGTGTAAGTAATTAAACTCAAAGTACCCAGATTTTAACAAGTCTATGAAATTTAGAGTTAATATTTTTTTACAGAACTGCATAGTTCTGTGCAGTATTGTGGCAGAATAACAGACCTGCAAAAATAGTTATCAACGTCAGTCCCTAAAATTCTCTTACTTTTTAGCAAAACTATTATAGCCCAAAGTATTTTGTTTAGTGCATATGAATATATCCAACACCAGCCTCTAAAATGTTGTCACTTTAAAACTTATATGTTATCTCAAACTAATCAGTCCATATTAGATATTAACTTTGAGATAATCAGGTCCAAAAATGCTTATCGATATATGTTTCTAATGTTGTGCATTCACGCAACGGTCATCTCTTTGTGCAGAGTCCTTTACCTCCTACTTCCGCAACTACATTTTTTGTGAACGGCGAATGTACAGCTCTAACGAGTGTTTGGCTATGACTCTTGCAACAGTTTTCAGCAGCAGTGAAATAATGGCCTGCAACAGCTTATAGAAAATTCATATGTGACTGTATAGTAATTTGTATAAGAAAATTCAAAACACATAACATGTCTATCACTTCTTAGTAATTTGCTTAAAAATGCTCTGTGATAAATGTTGAACTATTAATTTGTTTAAACTATAATGGCTTCATGTTTATCACAGGTTTCTATTTAAGTATTGCTACGTTACATCGAATCATGAATCAGTATAAATCGCAAACGTAAAACCTCGCACTCCGCAGCACTGCGCGGGTCAAAAACCTCATTAAAGATTAAAGGCCGAAAGGATTCTTTAATATATGAAATAGATAATTGTTTGAATGATTACCCATCTATTCATACTTCTATGCTTAAATTCATGCTTGCTTGATTTTATGCTTGTTCATCACCATTATTCTTAGTCTAAATAAATATCATTTTAATATCTTGAATTAAACCTTTATCTTTAGATCGTGACAGTCTATAAGATAACATTTTTTCATAAAACATCCCGACTTTACTTAGAATATACCAATCCCGTGGAACAACATGGTCTTACCTGAAAGATTATACTACATACGTGGGTTATACTTTGACCCATGTGTTTCCGTTTAATTAATCGGTATTTTCAGTCTTATAAATTTAAAGCTTTCAAAACACATCAGTACACTTAGGTGCCGTACCCGTGTACTCTTTCCTAACAGGGTTTATGATTGTGGCAAACGCCCTACCAGTCCTAGATCTCTTGTTGTCATCTCGAACATTTCCATCCCCACTCAATTCTCCACCATTTCCTCTCTTCTTAGTATTCTTCCTCAACGATCCATTCCTAATTGCCTCATCGGTTAGCATTCCAGCTTTTAACATGGCACACTGAATTGTTATTGGCTTAATTGCTTCCACCATCGCACGAATCTATGAAGCAAGGCCATAGATATACCTCTCAATCCTTTTTTTCTCAGGGGTAACCAAATGAGGGACTAACCTAGCTAGCTCATGGAATCGATCAGTGTACGCAGCATGGCCAGCTCCGACCATCGCGTTACACCAAAACTTAGTTTCCAGTTTTTGCAACTCATTATTTGGACAAAACTCCTTTCTCATCAAACCCTTAAAGTCCTCCCATGTTATGCCAACTGCGGCTTCTCGACCTATAGTCTGGACCTGGGTATTCCACCATGTCAGTGCCTTACCGATAAATGAACCAGCAGTATACTTGACCTTCTAGTTAGCTCCACACCCACTCATGTCCTGGACTGATTCTATTTTTTCAATCGAGCGAGTGTAAACTATCGCACCACCCTTTTCATCATAATTCTTTGGGTTACACGCCATAAACTCCTTGTACGAACAACCAATTCGACAATTGCCCACGTTAACACTCATAACATCACCCTGGATGTTACTAGCGTGATTACCTACTTGAGCATTAATGGTAGGAAGTAGGTCTTGGAATTGCTGAGATATGACTGTAGAGAAGTCAGGGACTTTGTCAACGCCTCTATTTGGCCCAATACCTTGGCCATGTCCTTGACCATCTCTCTCACCAGTTTGACCACCAACTATGCCCGTTGGTTCTCCAGTTCTTCCACCTCCTCTACCAGTCTGTCCACCTCCTTCCACCTCGTGGTGCAACAGTCTGTCGGCCTGCACTTCGTGTCGTCATCCTTGGCGGCATTGTCTACGCGAGGGAGGATGTAGGTAACATTAGGTAGGAGGGAGATTTCACATATAAACGGTCCTAATACACTATAGTACGCATACCTACGGTCCTAAGGTGTCAACCCCGATTTGAGCGAATAGGATAACCAAGTCTACGTGGGTTGTGACGCACTCTTAATTACGTTGGCTACCATACTTATAGATGCATCCTTTCCTAGTTGTACTCAGTATCTTGTTCACGCAGTTTAGTGAGTGCCTCTCCTGGTTCGATAGACGATAAAAGATATATAAGATAGACCATATATATAATAAACGATATAAAGTAGATAATATAAGATAGCTAAATATAAGATAGATGATATACAAGATAGATAATATAAGATAGATAATATGAGATAGATATTATAAGATAGATAATATGAGATAGATAATATAATATAGATAATATGAGATAGAATATATATACGCACAGAAGCAAGTATAAACGGAACACCGCACACATAGATCCTATCATGAAAACTATATGAAGGTTCCTAGGTTATAGTCTAGGCCAAGCCACCTAATTATTTATAACCTGGCTCTCATATTAATCTGTCACACCCCGACTACGGCGAAAATACGAGGCGTGGCACAGGATTGATTGTCATAACACAAAGCGTCAATATAGGGAAAACTAAAATGCATTAAAACGAGTGTTACAATGTCCTCCGACAACAAGTATGGAACTTGTGTCAAAACATGATGAACCACATCACATAGTCTGGAATTTATTACAACCAACACCTCACATCCGGAGGAATACAAGTCTAACTGAAATCATACATGCAAAAAACTGAATCATAGTGTCAATGCAACTCCAAATGATAAGATCCAAAATGGATACATTTAGGTCTGCTAAAAGTCTCTAATCCTGGCTTCATGGATCATTCACATTACCTGAAAATGATACTCGAAAGGGTCAACATTATATTGGTGATCTCATAGGTTTAGAAAAACCTAGTTGTTGTGCTAGAATATTAGTGTGGACAGTTGTGCAATATGAAAGCAGAATGAATATAACAGTATTTAACTCATCAACACATCCTACCAGGGTATCCCAACCCAAATCATCAACTCAATAGAATCCCCGCGCGCTTATAGTCCTCTGAACCTATCGCCTACTAGTTAAAGCTACACAGTCGGCTAGATAGTATGTGGCAGAAATTCACATTGGAACTTCACATAGATTGATCTCATAGTATTCACATAGCATTAATATAATGTTCACATAGCATTCATACACGCAATCATAGGCACGTAGCATTGTCAAAAAAGAATTAAGAGATTTTGCACAATAGTAAAATTAGTTGAAATAGATTTTGAGTATCGTTTTCCTCCAATGGAAAAGAGTTTAAAAAGTGGGGCTACAAGAACTCACCTTTAAGCAAAGTGAATAGTAGCTGAGGATATGATCAGACAATTGAATGCAACGACGTCCAGACTCGACCTATTAGTTAAAGTCCAATTTAGGTGTATGTCTCTTAAATGTATGTTTAAGGTTGATGCATAGTAGTTAAAATGTGCGTTGTACGGTTACTTTTAATGTTATTGGTTGCGTGATGGTTGGCGACTTAGACTCGATGAAAATATATCAAGTATGTATGTTAGATAATATACGCTTATAGTATTTTATAGAAAGTAACAAGTAAAAATATCGAGACTTAGATAATAGTTATTAATAAATATGTTCCGGTAGTCTTAAGTTACTTAGTTTAATTGTATAATTTGTGAAAAGTGACACGTTTTAGTTACGTTAAATCATTCATAGAAGTTTTATAATTTATAAAATTATAAAATATATTTTTGTCTTTTAGTCGGTTTATTAAAATAATAATATTTTATTTATTTTGTCCTTTTGTCGGGTTTTTAAGAAATCATGTTTTCGGTAAAATATTCTAAGTATAATATTTTTATGAAATTTCGGCATGACCCATTTGTTTATAAGACATTTCCAAAGTTTTAAACCTCATTTATCAAACATTTTCCCTTAAATAAATTAATTCCGACAAAACGACCAAAATCCGCATTTCGCGTTATTTATCAAGACGCATTTTCTTCAAATGACTATTTGATTATCCAAATATATATAAGTATAAATCATTACCAAAAGTCCGCTTTTAGCCTTCAAAATAACTATGTTAATACAAATAATGCCTAAAAACTTTATTTATATTTCTCGAACTCTCAACGTTTTGATTATAACAAAATGTAAAAATGTTTACAATAAAAATAAACGTTTAAAAATTATTTAATGTAAAATTTCATTTCTAAGATTAGTGATCACTTAAGGTATAGACAAACAAAATAATTAAGCATGATTAGTGATCAAGAAAATATTTTTTTCTTAATCCTCACTTTTAATTCTACAAAAGTATTTTCTCAAAAATACATTTACAAAATATTCTCTAATTTTGAAATTCAAATTTTCTTAAAATTTTGAAATTCAAATTTTCCCCCCAAAACGGAAGCTTCTACACCAGATACAACATTCCCCACGAAAAGACAAAAAACGGAGCGGAGTTTAGGCGGCGACCCCCTTATATATAAGGGACAGCCCCTAGAGAGCCGTTAAGATTTCCTGCCTATAAATACTGCTTCATTCTCAGTAGAAAAATCATTCCTCTTTGCACAAATTTTTTTAGTCTTTTCTTTCTCTCTCTAAACCTTCTTTCTCTCACTAAATACCTTGATCACTAACGTACTTAGATCTTGTTTCAAGTGATCTAATATCTTCTTCTCATCTCTTCCATCTCATTCAAGTGCAAGAGAAGAACACTCATATTCGTCAAGAAACGAAGTGTTAATTAGTGATCTATCCTCATTTCTTCTAAGTACAAGAACTCTATTGTATTTATCTTGTGTATTTGTATGATTCGGATATTGTGTAGATCCGATAGTGTAGATCTTGTGAGTGTGTATATCTTGTGAAGTGGTAGATTGGTTCTAGCTAAGATTAGGACTCGACATTTAGCTTAGTGTCGGAAAATAACGTAAGCGACGTGTAAACGGTTTTCTCCGCCTAAAGGGAGCTTGTTGACATAGTGAAATCTCGAGTAGGATACTCGGGGAGTGGAGTAGGGCGAAGAGGTGCTTCGTAGCCGAACCACTATAAAATCTCGGTGTCTTGGTTTGGTTGTTTCTTTCCTTATCTCTTTACATTATTATTGTTGTTATTTAGTTTTCGTTTAGATAGTTATTGCTTGTTCATATTGTGATTTGATTGAACATATAACTCGGATCTATACATTTTTGAAAGTAAACTTTTAAACCGTAAAACAAACGTGTAAACTATTCAACCCCCCCTTCTAGTTTCCACAATTGGTATCAGGAGCAAGGTCACTCAAGATTTTTAAAATATATTGTATTTTAAAGCTTGGATCGATCTATGGATTCCGACAAATATCTAGAAGGGCAATCTATGCAAAGACCACCACTCTTTGAAAGCGATAGTTTTATTTATTGGAAAAATAGATTCGAGACATATGTTAAATCAAAAGATCTAGATCTTTGGCATGTTATTACCAATGGTGATTTTCAACCTATTGTACAAAATCCGAAAACCAAATTAGATGAGGTTATCCCTTTTGAAAAACAAACCGATGATCTCAAAAAGAGACTTGCGAAAAATAATGAAGCAAAAATGGTTATTTACAATGCTTTGCCAAGAAAAGAATATGAAAGAATTTTCATGTGTAACACGGCAAAAGAAATTTGGAAAACTTTGTTAATCACCCATCAAGGTAATAGCCAAGTCAAAGATAATAAGATCGACCTTTTGGTTCAACAATATGAACAATTCGTCATTTCCGAAGACGAATCTATAGATAGTGCTTTTGCTAGATTTAATACTATTATTACTAGTCTTAAAGCTCTTGATGAAGGTTATTCTAGTAAGAACTACGTAAGGAAGTTTCTTAGAGCTCTACATCCTAAATGGAGAGCAAAGGTCACGGCGATTGAAGAGTGGAAAGGCTTAACGTCACTATCTCTTGATGAACTAATCGAGAACCTCAAGGTTCACGAAATGATCATCAAGAAAGATTCTGAAATAGTCAAAGCAAAAGTTAAAAGAAAATCTATTGCTTTAAAGGCTAAGAAAGAATCTAGTGATGAAGAATGTTCGACTTCCGGTAGTGAAGACGAAGAGTACGCCATGGCGGTAAGAGACTTCAAGAAGTTCTTTAAA